>VZTI01000793.1:175442-185793 GCA_013397865.1 Struthidea cinerea
GAGAGGCGGCCGGGCCTGCGCGCAGCACGCCGGCCTCGGCGGCTCAGCCTCGGCGCGTGCCCGAACTTGCCGGTGGGGCCGTTCAGAGCGATGACATAATTACAGTTTCAATCGCAGATTAATAAGAAGTGGGGTTTTTTTAGCACTCTGTGAGGCATGCCTGAACTGGAAGGGCATTTCAGCTCCCCGCTGCCTGGGAGCTGAGGGTGCCACGCGCTCTTTGATGTCTCCTGGCGTGGAAGCGCTGCAAAGGCCGGCACTCGCGTCCCAGCTGCAAATGCCCTCCCCACGGTGTGCTCTCCTTCGGCTTTCATCTCCAGCGCTCGCTTGGGCAACGGGTTTATAAACAGAGAGGCCATCCCCAGCCTCTGAATTAAACAAATTCTGTTGGTGGAGGAAAGTCGCTCCAGACGCCACCAAAGGCACAGGGGCTGATAACCGGGAGGAAGGGGAAACTGAGGCAGAAGCAGTTTGCCCAAGGTCGTTCAGAGAGTTTTTGTGACATGTCAAGCTCAGGGATGCAGCTGGAAGGCTGCAGACACGGGGGAGGTGGCAGAGTGAAGCCACCACGGATTGTGGACCACTCTGTAGCTGCGAGGTGAGAGATGACACCTGTGGGCCACATACCAAAACCCAAGCTTAAAGTCCAGCTTTTAGGGTTCTGGGTCAGACCCTGAGGTACAACTGCTTAAAGCAAAACCAGAGAGGGGCAGAAATTTGTCGCGTCAGGGAACGATGGATATGTAAGGCAACATACCCATTTCCACCACAACTTGTTGTCTCTGTGCAAGATCCCCCAGTTTTCCTCCTCCCCCAACACTCAGCCTCAACACAGCTTACTTGGACCAGCTGAATCTCTCGCATCATCCAGGTTTGGATGTTTCAGTGCCTGATGGAGGAGCTTTTGCACACCCCTTGGGCGTGTCAAACCTGGGTCTGTCCCTCAGCTACTCCCAGCAGGCGTCCCAGAGCCCAGCCAAGCCCTGCCAACCCAACTATTTAAAAAGAAAAAAAAGAATCACCCACATCCTCAGCTGACTTAAAAGTCATGGTAACTCCTAATAACGTTTTTTCCCCTCTCACCTATCCAGGCTCCAAGCCTTCATCCTGCACTTGTCAAAGTTCTCCTGCATTCGGAGGACTGGATAGTTGTGCTTCCCACTTTTTTATTCTCACATGACTCCTGAAGCTCACAGATGCTTGTGAGACCCTTGTAGCCGGTCGGGAGACTCAAAGCAGAGTCCACAAGCAGGAACCTTGCATGGAGCTTCAAAAAGCAGATGAGATTTTGGGACAGAAGTGAATAACCAAGATCTGCTGCTGTTCCTCATGGTTTCCTGCTCTTCATGTTGACCACCTCCACTTTCGGGTCCCTTTGAGACATTCCTCAAATTCTGTTTTATCATTGTCCGGTGCCCCTTATTGCTCCAGCTGAGGTTGTTTTGCTGGACTCTTCATCTCCCCTGGAAGGAGATGGGTACATTTGATGCTGCTGAGCTCTGAACACCAAAATCACTTTGGCTCCATCTCCCTGGAGTTTCCCAAGCTACGAGCAGGTCTGTATCTGAGATCAGTTTCCTCTGACAAAGCCAGTCCCTATCTAGGGATCTGTTTTCCTGCAACAAAAATATGCCCCAGGTGAGAAATTTGCCTCCTGAACTCAGTGTGACCTCCAAGAGCTGAAATGCTTTGGATTAGGAGCATTGAGCTTGACTGTGCTGAAAATCAATCCAACCCTGGAGCCTTGCTGCTGCCAAGAGTGGTGATGCATCTCTGTAAAAAAAAGTCCCAAGAAAAGTTATTTTTGCAGTATACACACTGAAACACCAACGCTGTCCCAGTCCAGCAGTCTCTCTCAGTCTAGAGGCCTCCCGGGAACGATCCCCGTTGTGGGTTGAGGTCCCGTTGTCCTTCTCTCCATGGGCAGCAGACAGAGCTGGCAGCTCCTCCAACTAGGGATGCTGCTGCATGGGTTTTTTAATGCTTCAACTGCAGCCTTTTGTCCCCAGAAAAATCCCTACAAGAAAAAAAGAACCTGAAGGGTTAAAGTAGCGCTGAAAGTTTTACGAGTCCAGGCTGCAGATGTTGTAGGCAGGGAGATGAAAGCAAACCCTTCCACCCGGTTGTGGAGGCTGTAAGCCCTGAACAGCCTGTCTGATGGAGGCAATTCCCTGCCTCCAGCCCCACTCCGCGCTGTCTGCTGGCTGGAAGTGGTTCTGCTGGTGAGCCCGCAAGCAGCACATCGCTGCACGAGGCCTCTCCATCCCACTACTCGCTCTTGATCAATTATTAAAACCAGAAAATTCTCCAACCACGAAATTCATCCCAGCTTCCCCATGGCATGCTGGGCTGGAAGAACCAAACCACAGGGCCTGAGCTTCCAGAGAAGGAGTAAATACCACTTCCAGCAGGGCATTTTGGGGTGCTGGACCATCTCCAGGGGTTTGGTTTTGTTTGTGCCAGTGTTCCGCTGTGGCTCCTGCAGCCATCCCAGCTGAGCAACCTGCCCACCCACTGCTCTGCAGGATCCCACCACCCAGCTCCTCTCAGGAGGTTGGTTTACCTTCCTTCACCTTTGTCAGATCTGGTTTCCACTTTCTTTCACTGGACCCGTTTTACATCACCTTCATTTTCTAGTTTCCTCCTCTCAGCCTTGGCTTACCTTGCTGATGAGAGGAAAAACTTGTTTTCTGACCCATTTCCCACTAGAGATTAGCTCTAAACTGAGCTAACAAGCTTTGGTAGGTGTGGTACTGGGGCCCAGTTATGTCCCTTCACTGGTTGAAGGTTGGGAGCCCGAGCTGTCCTGTTCCTTTCTTTGCAGCATGTCTTGTGCAAAACAGATATCTTTGGGGTTAGAATGTGTTTTTTTCCTATTTTAAGCATATTCATGCTGACATTCTCATCTGGGCAGCTGCAGGGAATAACAAGAGACCCCCCTCAGCTCTCACACAACAACTCCCCGGAGGTCCTTGGTGGTCCAGCTCCAAACCAGAGTACGGACATGCCCCAGAATAACTTACATATTTGCTACAGGGCAGAGGATATAAATACATCCATGGTAATGCCAGTCCTATGTATCGCCTCGACAGCAAAATTAGTACTTAGTTCCTTGCAATATGTGGGATTTTTTTCCCTTTTTCCCATGCGTGTTGTAACCCTGGTAACCGACAGCACCCGCACCGATGTCTGACTCGCACTGCTTTGTTCCCGTCTGGTACGAAAAAAGGCTGCAAACACTTCACCACGCTGAAAGCTAATGAAACCACCCAGATCTGACTCTCAGAGCTGATCTGAAACCCAGCGGGCCTCAGTTGCCCTCCCTTCAGCCCTGACCCAGCTCCAGTGCAAGGGATGGAGCCGAGAGCCTTGAGCACCTGCCCACAACACAGGGCTCAGCCGAGCTCAAAGGGGCTCAATAGCTCTCAGCTGAAGGAGTTCAGAGTCCCCACAATCTCCCGATGGTGCCTACAGGCTGAGCTGTGTGTGGAGGGTGCAAGGGGACCCTTAACCTCTTGTTTCAGCCCAAATGTAGATATCTCACTATTGCAGATGGCACCAGGCACGCACAGGCTGGGGACAGCAACACCAACATCCCCCTGCACAGGGAGTCTTAACCACTGAAGTAGATTTGCGCTCCTGCTCAGCACTACTTTTCCTTGCTCACCAATCCAGTGAGCATCCCAAAAGCCCAGACTCCAAAGCACCATGCCCCAGCCCAGAAAGCACACCCTTGTTCCCACCACAGGGTCCCTCGAGGAGGATGAGTCACAGCACAACTCGAGCTGCCTCTGCTGCAGGACAGCTGCTCATTCAGGTCCTCTCCCTCCACCCAGCCTTTGTCGTTCTTGGAAGTGCGAATTCACTCTCAGATTTCCACCACATTTCCAGACTTGATGAACCTTGTCACCAGGTTCAGGAGACATTTAGAATCATAGAATCGTCAAGGTTGGAAAAGACCTCCAAGTTCATCAAGTCCAGCCATGTGAGCAGCTGACAGCCAGATGTAGTGTGTGAGCACTGGAGCCTCTTGGCTTTCAGAAACTAGAGTGTCTAAAAAAAAAAAACCAAGAAGATGGTCAAATTCATCACCAGGAGCATTTTGGCAGTTTATGGTGGTGATTCAGTAGCATGACAAGAGGAAACATCCTGGGCTTTTCCACTGAAGCTGATGACAGGGACCTTGGCTGGTAAACATTACACTGCAGCGACTTCCCCGTTAACCACAACAGCCACCAGAGCCTCTCAAGCATTTCGGTGTTTTTTTCATTTCGTCTTTAAGCCACACAAAAATTTGTACAATGAGTCGCTGGAGAGGCTGGGAATGTTCCTCTGCCTCCTCTGTGCAAGGCTGAGCAGGGCTCCTGCCAAAGTCTGGTGACACTCTGAGGTTACAGGGGACAGACCTCCCCAACCATAAGTTGTCTGTTCAGCCATGGTTGTTCAGGTCCAATCCTGGCTTTGCTGTCCACCCCTCAGCACATCATCTCTCATTGCTGCTTGGTGCAAGGTCTTTAAAAAAGCCTGGTCCAAAAAAGCTCATGTGACTCCATGTTACTGTACAGATAAATGGCATGGGAGAAGCTTCACTTCTTGCTCTAAATATTTCTCACAGTTGGCCCATTTTAATCTTCTCTCTTAAACCCCCAGAGGCATGCCCCCACCCTGGCATCTTCTATCCATGTGCCCAATAAACCATGTTGAATTTTTAAATGCATGTAGACAACACGAAGAAAATGCTGTTTCTTTGTACGAGTGTGTTTTATTAATTCCTCTTAAGCCAGTTTTTCACCAGTTTTCCTCCGCAAGGCCTTTCAGACCAGGGGATGGATGGATGGATGGATGGATGGATGGATGGATGGATAGATAGATAGATAGATAGATAGATAGATAGATAGAGAGATAGATGGAGAGATAGATAGATAGATAAAAATAGACAAATACCCAGATGAACTACCATTTGCAAGCTGAGGTAAAATCCACTGGGGCAACTTTACGCCACTGAAAGCACAACCAGCATAAAGAATCAGCTTTTCCAAGGATTCATGGATTCTAACTGTCTGGAGCAGCCAGCCCATAACCACCACATGAGGGCTGCGTGGGCAGAAGGACCCATTCCCTTCAGGCTTGCAGACAACCCACAGATGCCTCGGGGAGGGTGGGGAGTGAGCCAGATCCTGAGCATCACCTGACACTGGATCATGGCTCTGCACCACCTGCAAATTGTTTTCCTGTGTGGAAAACCATGATCTGAGGAGGGTGGAATTTTACCACCTTCCCTTGCAGTACATCAGCAGTTGACACTTTGACAGTATTTCATGTATGATTTAGGACAAAAATTGCATCGTTTGACCCTTCTTTATTGCACTCTTTAATTACTGCTCAGCAACACTGGGAAAAAAAGTCCCCACTGTGCTGTAATTTACCATGTTGCAATGTATCATTAGAAGATCCAGCACTTTTGATTCTGGAGCTGCGGTCCAAAGCAAAAATACAGTTAACAAGAACAGACTGATTTCAGTCATCCCAAATTTCCAGAGAAATTCTTTTCTAAGAAGGAGAGGAGGGAGACATGTCCTGACATCCGCTGGGAAATCTGGACTTCAGACTGTCTCAACCACCTCATGTCTGAGCCTCTTAAGCAGATGAGATTTCTCTAAGGTGATTTCCAAGGAGGGAAGAGTGGAATCCACAGATAAGCTGTACAGAGCACAATGGTAGCTGAGGTCCCAGGGCCACCATTGCTCTGCTGGACGATGTCCATGAAGCTAGGGTGTGCCTGAATTTAGGTGCTGGAGGCTTGAAGCTAGAAGGGCATCACGTGCAGGAGTGACCTGCTGGCTGGACATCAGCGCTTTCATTTGGGAAGGAGCTGGCTTTGTCCTTGTCTGCAGCTCCTTCATCTGTGTTTCTGCTCAGACCAGCTTTATACCAGGTCAGCACTTTGCTTTCTGTGGCTGTAGTTTTTCTGAGCCTTAAAGATGGAATTACAGCATTGGCAAATGCTTGACAAGGGGAAATTCTTCCTTGCTTAACCTCCAGTCTCTATTTTAACCTCTCACTCGCCCCACATCCACCAGCCCCAGAGCTGAATGAGTGAATGGGGACACATATGAACTGGTGCTCAGCATCCTTCTGTCGTGTTCTTTTTTTTTTTTTTTGCGTGTTGAATGAGGGCTAAAATTAGCTCGGCAGGAGGTGAGGGCTGGAACATTTTAACTAAAACTGTCATAGTATTGAAAAGCCATAGTTTTGCTGATTATTTCTCAGCTTTCTCACCGTCAACAGCATTGCCCGGCCTTTTATTTTGACAAATGAATGCAAACAAAGATCTTATAGAATAAAGTGATCTGCCAGGTTTTTCATGTCTCCAGACGATTTAATATTTGACCTGGGAAGGCGTGTCCAGCTGAAGGTCGTGCCAGCTCAGTGTGTCCCAGCCCTGGCCGGGGGAAGTCACATAGGGCAAGATGTAAAGGGGGGGTTGTGGGGGTTATCCCAAACCCTCGGTGCATCCTGCAAATGGTACAAGAGCCCACCAGCACTGCACCCATCACAGACACATCTCCACAGACAGACTCTGGCTTTGCTGGATCATTTTTCTTCTTTGCATTGTCATAGAACAGCAGAACAGTTTAAAGCTCATCCAGTTCCCCCCCTGCCATGGGCAGGGACAGCTTCCCCTCTCCCAGGATGCTCCAAGCCCCATCCAATCTGGCCTTGGACACTTCCAGGGATCCAGGGGCAGCCACAGCTGCTCTGGGCACCCTGTGCCAGGGCCTCCCCACCCTCACAGACAGCAATTCCTTCCCAATATCCCATCTGTCCCTGCTCTCTGGCACTGGGAAGCCATTCCCTGTGTCCTGTCCCTCCATGCCTTGTCCCCAGTCCCTCTGCAGCTCTCCTGGAGCCCCTTTAGGCCCTGCCAGGGGCTCTGAGCTCTCCCTGGAGCCTTCTCTTGTGCAGGTGAACAGCCCCAGCTGTCCCAGGCTGGCTGCAGAGCAGAGGGGCTCCAGCCCTCACAGTACTTTTGTGACCCGATGTATTTTGGAAAGCTGCTGTGAAGAGTTTGTTTAGGGGTAGAGTACTTCCATCTCTTGCTTTCAGCTCTCAGGATGAGCAACTTTTTGTAACCTCTGTACTTCACAAGTGGAAGTCCTGGAAAACAGGAAGGTTAAATGATTTGGTCACATCTCAATGGCCTAATGGGTGGGGACAAGAATCAGATCTCAATTCAAGGAACAAAGCCATCTACACTACAATTTGGCTTCAGGGCCTGAACCACCAGGATACAGTGTGTACCTCATGGAACACGGTGGAAACAAATGAAAACATCTCTGCGATGCAGAGTTCTGTGGTGCGTCCATGTGGCTCAGCTGGTGCCATACCTCAGGTTCAAAGCTATCGTCTCATCCCTTCTGGGTTAAGACCCAGCAGCACATCTTGGAAGAGGGAGAAATACAAGTGAACCAAATATTCTCTATCTTTTGGTTAATCCAGAGTAAAACCCACCTAGCCGTGGCTGCCCCATCCCTGGAAGTGATCCAGGCCAGGCTGGACAGGGCTTGGAGCAACCTGGGATAATGGAAGGTGTGCCTACCCATGGCAGGGGTTTGGAAGTAGTTTAAGGCCCCTTGCGAATCAAATCATTCCATGATTTTTCTGATTTCTGTGATTCTTAGACAGCTGGCTGTAACCCCAGCATGATCCTATACCTGGTCATATACCTAGATTTGGGGTGCTCTCTCTAGCTCCAGGTCCCTGCTGCCCACACAAGCCTGCTCACACAGATCAATGCTACAAAAACTCAAGAGGAGTCAGCAGCGGGTTTTCTGGGGAAGTTGTCAGCTTCATCCTCCACCTGCAGTGCCTTAGATGGCGTTCCTGGAGCTTCTGACGCATGTCATCACTGCTAGCTTGGCCACTGGACCACTCGGGTGTCATGTGATTATTGGATAGTCCACATTTGGTGGCTCAGAATGGAAATGAGCCGAATTGCAGCATAGACGCCATTGTTTCAACTCCTGCCCTCCCAGGTGTGTCGTAGTGCACATCTAGCAAGACAGGACGGATGCATCCATCCTGCCTCGACTTTCCATGCTGATTCCCCCCTGACGGATGAGGAGAGAACCTGGAAATTGAAACTCACCCATGATCAAAAGCCATTTTGAAGCTGGGTCATGGGTTCAGTACCATGGATCCAGCTAAAGGCACAGTCCATTTGGAGACAACCAAATTCTTTGTGTCAGTAAATCCCTCTGGGAAGGGCACATCTGTGCTGAGCAGAAGGCACAGCATCGAGCTGATTATCACGGAGACTGACCTGCTGATATGCCCACCCACCCCCTGGAGGACAGCAGAGGCTGAAGTCACATTCCTGGGGTCCATGCACTTTGATTGGGTGGGAGCTCACAAGCCCATCTGGACATTCGCCTCGTCCATGTTCTTCAGTGTCCAGGGCTCTGGTGGCTTCCACTCAAGGTCCTGCTCCACGGAAGGCAGGAACAAGCTACAGGGACTTGCCACGTGCAAGGCAGATGTGGAGCAGCGAATGCCTTAAGGCAGGGTGAGGGGGGCAAAAGGAACAAGCACCTTTATTTCCAGAGGCATGGGAGATGAAAGGGGCAGGAAACAGTCGAGGAAAACTGTTCCTCGACTGGAAAAGGACAAGCATCCTCCTCAAATATTCCTCCTCACCTGGTGGCACAGACCAGCTGTGTCCCAGCACAGAGCACAAGCTTGGCCCAGTATTTCTGAGACGGGGACAGGGTCAAACCGGAGCTGTGTCCCCAGCACTGGGCTTCTTTCAGGCTGAAGTTAAGAGAAATAGGAACAACAACAAAAACAACCCAGCAGATTTTGTGCAGCTGGTCCCCTCCAGCCTTGGGCTGGCGGGGTGCATCCAAACTGGGGACCCGAAAGCCGTGTGCACCGAACCAGGCCAACGGAGCCCAAGGCTCGGGACGATGCCACCCAGGTGTTACCCACCCCAGAGAGGCCCCACAGAGAACTGGTGGGGTGCTCCCACCACTGACCCCACGCAGCACTCATTCAGAGCAGCATCTCTCCAGTCTGCCTCATGCACACCACAAAAAAAGCCACTTGGCACAGTTTGGGATCAAGTGTACATTTTTATTTTTTAATGGAACATAGACTCCTTTAGAAAAAGAAACATTCAGCTGGATGATAACACCCATAGAAAAAACACCAATCTTGTGTTCTCTTTTTTTTTTTTTTTAATTTGGCATTTGTTATCTGCATTTATATTAAAGCAAAGTGCATCTTTCTTACTTTTTTCTCGTTTATACACATTGCACAATACATAAATAATGATGCTTATAAAACGTCTTTATATTTACAAGTAATAATATATTTATATATAACATAAAATACATTTTTTTTTCTTTAATAAATCTCAGGTTTTTTAAGGAGTCCTTTCTTTTTTGTGGGTGTTTTTCCAAAGCACTACAATGCTAAAGTTCCAAGAAGAATGCTCTCTTGTTCAATTAAACCTTTATATTTAGAAAAATAGCTTATGTTAAGGTCTAAACATGCTCATTGAGCTAAGAACAGTGTAAAAGTATCATACTCGTGTATGAATTCAAGAAGAAATGAAAGCACAACTGCATTTCCAGATAAGATGGTACCTGGATAACCTGATCTAAGCAGGTTACAACACACCAACTATTGTGAACACTTTTTCTCTTGTTTTTCCCACTTGTTTTTCTTTAGTTTTGTTTTATTTATTTTTAGGTTTAGAATTCTGTCACTTCAAATCTCAGCTCAAATGATCAAGCACGGGCCATGCCCGAAGTCCCTCCACTGTTGTTTTCTCCCCTTACATCAATCCACAATCATAAAAAACATAGAAAAAGCAGTGGAACAATGAACACAGTGACAAGACATGAACCCAGCAACAAGAGAAACACAAAAGGTCGGTAAAAGACCTGTCTGGGAAGGTTTTGCACCATCCTTCGGCGGCAACGCGGGGTTAGCACTGCTGGGGAAGGGGTCTCGGTGTCACCGTCACTGGGAAGGTGGTGCGTACAAAAATACAGTCACCTTGTTATGTTGTCCAAGAGAAGGAGCTGTAACATAGAGCTAGTGGCTTTCAAATCCGTCGATCCCCATTGGATAATCCTTTCGAGAGGCGTGAAGTAATTATCGCGTGTGATCTATCCCCACTGCACCCTTCTCTCGCCCTTGTGAGAGTTATTGGTCATTCACACGTTTAAAAAATAGATATATTTATCAAAATACCCCAAAGGCAAAAACAACAAAAAACAAACAAACAAAAAAAAAAACTTTCATAAGCTATTTCTCAGAACGAAGAAGGGTGAAAAAACGAAAC
>VZTI01000793.1:185812-211316 GCA_013397865.1 Struthidea cinerea
AAAAAAAAAAAAAAAGTCTGCATGAAAAGCAAGCACTCAGAAGGAAGTAATAGCAGCAAAGTAGTATAGATGTCACGAGTTCACTCTGTCTCGAGTCACCGGTTGTTGAAAATAACCTCCAACCAGCAGGGGCAACTGCTGATGAACTGTCTCGTGTAGCACTGGCCCCAGCCTTTCACAAAGCTGATCTGCACGGTGAATCCGGTCCATGGCTGCTGCGTGAACTCGTGGTCGTTGGGTCTCTGCAAGGTGTATGCCTTCTCATAGTCAAAAGCCTTGATGGAAAACCCTGGGAACACTTTGTGAACCAGCAACGTCCTGGAGTCGGGGTTGTCCAGTGTGGCTGACTTGATGAAGATGGGGTAACTGCTGCGGTTGTACACCCACACGCCGTCCACTTCCTTGGTGAGCTGGATGCCATAGCCGATCTTGCTACGCACCTTCTGCACCAGCTGGCTTTTGTTGTCTGAGTTGAGCTGTCCGAGGCAGAAACCATTCCCCTGAGGTAGATCATAGAAGATATCCAGGGAGGGCTCTTGGACAGAGTACAGCCGACCCACACGTGTCTTCTCTTCCCAGTATGCCACCACACACCAGTGTGACCTATCCCCTGGCTCCTGAAGAACTTGAGAATCTGCAGAACAACAGGGGGAAAAAAAAAAAAAAGAGAGAGATTTAGCATCAAGGGAATTCATGCAAACCAGGAGCAACGCAGAACAGGCAGGACCTTGCCTGCCCATGCCTTCACAATCCTCTCCACATGTACATCTATGTCCACAGTGCACCCACTGTTTCCAAAAGCACATTTCCAGGTTTGGGGCACTCCTGTGTTGTTCCAGTGCCTAGTTCTAGTTGGATTTACGGGTCCTGAATCACCAGGTCCACCTTCAAAAGTGGCTCCAGACACACCAGCAGCCCCAATGGCACAGTCACCCTCACCCACACCAACGCCAGGACTTCCTCCAGAGCCAAGAGGAGAGGTGAGATGCTCATGCAACCAAACACCCAAACCCCTTCTTTTCACCCGCCAAATAATGGATTAATTTCCATGAATAACAATCTACTGTGCACAGACACTGAAAAAAATGAGGTGCTGCTAAGAAAACCACATTGAAAGTCACCCCATGGGACGAGAACTTGACTGCTCTGGTTCATGGGTCTTTTCCCTGCTGCAGGGCCTGAGCGATGGATGGTATGGGGACATCAGATGACACCCTAACCCATGGGAAGCACCAAGAGATAGAGGGAACCAAAAATCTCACACATGTTAACAAAAACGGTCTGAAAACTTGCAAAAAACCACAGAAATTCGTTCCTGTAGCCCTTCTCTCAACTCCCTTTCCCATAGTTACCCCATGCAGAGTGGCTATGATGTAGGAGGAAAAAGCAAGGCAGGAGGAGGGAAAAAATGTGAGAAAGCCCCTTTTCCTGATGGAGGATCCCAAGCAGCCTGGCGCTGCTCAGCAGGTAATTCCTTCCAGCCTCAGTAGGCATGTTAAGACCTGGGAAATATTCATCTCTATAAGAGTATTAAAAAAAAAAAAAAAAATTTTTTTTAAATCCAAGCTGGGAATGCAAGTGAGTGAGCACTACCAAAATAATCCCCTGAACTATGGGAGAAACTACTGGAGCTGGGATGGTGGGTGACCCAGCAACTTAAAGCTCTTCCTGCAGCCCTCCCCCGGGCAATGTGCTGGCTGCCTGCTCTCTCTATTTTTTGCTATTAATATATAAGCCCATTTTCCCAGTGCAGGCATTTTTCCTCCCATCTCGTTCAAGCCCTGCGCTGTGCTTTTAAGAGAGGAGAGGAAAAAAAAAAAAAAGCCCAGCCACACACTTTTAATTTCCTCATTTCTATGCCAGCGAGGAAAATATTTCTCCAGTTGCTGGAGGCAGCTACTAAAAATGGGCCTGACTGTGTATGCCTCAAAATAGGGACCCTCATTCCCAGGTTAAACCAGGGATGGGGTTATGGTTGTGCTGGGGTGGTCCCTGGCACAGCATCTGTCAAGGTGCACCCCGGTTTGTCCTTCCACCTCCCTTTTTTGTCACCTCACAAGACTTTGCCGTGGGTAACTTTATGTGCTGCTGAAACCTGGGACTGAGGAGGGGCAGGGTGGGCAGTTTGGGTTACCCCCCCACAAACACAAACAGGGTGCCCTCCATGCAAAAAAGCATCCAGAGGGGCAAGAAACACCCCCAGGGTGGAGCTCCCACCACCTGCCTGGGGGACAGAGGAATTTGGGAGGGATGCTTCTGGATCCAGAGGAAGGATGCTCCTGGATCCAAAGGGGGAACTCTGTTGGCCACCCACCACTTCCCTCCTCACTGCTGGCCTGCCGATGATATTCAGAGCCTTTTGAGTTTTGTTTTACATCAGTTGAGGGAATTTTGGAGCCATTGGACCCCTGCTGAAATTCCTATAGGTTTTTATCAATTTGAACATAAAATCATCCCTTTCAGGAGGTGGCAGGGGAGGAAAGAGGACTTTTTCCCCTGGTATTTGTGCTTGCATCAGTGAAGACCATGTAACAACTAGCTCACTGCTGCTTACAGAGAGCTATTTAATTGCTAGAGCATTTAAGGAAAAGAAAAAAAAAAAACAAACCTACCAATAATTTAAAAAAAAAAAGGAAAAAAGAAAAAACAGAAAACTGCCTTGGCGATGAATGAACAGACCTTTATGGAGGGCTGGAAGTTCATGAATGAATCCCACTAGGTTTTTGAATGACATGGGGTGACCAGACCTCAAGGACGACTCTTAGGTAATCCGGGATGTTTGGTTTTTTTTTTAAGGAGCTGATGCCAGCACACAGCATAAATATGCCAGAGCCTCTTCCGTTTGCGGGCTTCGGCTGTTGACTGCATGTCTAGTCAAAAAGCCATGAGAATACAAGGGCTGAGCTCGGATAAACAGGCTCAGGCCTCCCTGCCAGCCACCACCAAAGCCACTTTTTGCTGCTGTTGAGACCCCAGCAGAGCCCCCTTTCTCCCACCCGCCCCCCTGGTTCTGGCATCCGCCAGGAAAAGGGGTGGGAAAAGCCAGTGGCATCACTCAGGCAGGAGAGGAGGTGGCAGGAGAGTAGGAAAAAGTGACTCAAGAGATGCTTCCTACAGTGACAGACTTCTTTTTTTTCCCCCAAAAGGCTTTTTTTGATGGCACTAATCACAGATCTGTGCAAATGAAGCAAACAGAAGTATTATGCTCAAAAACACCCTGCTGGGTTCACCCTGTGCAACCTGGGGTCATGGCAGGCACCCACCATCCAGCTCCCATCTCCGCCTGCTGCAAACTCACACAAAAACCCAGATCCCAGGAAAATTCACAGCCACATCCTCCTCAACACGTCCTCGTGTGCGACAGCCCATAGACGACTGCAAACCCTTTGGGATTCCTGTTTTGAGTTAAAAGCATCGTTTTTACGAGCTCCTCGGAGCAAACACGTCCCTTTCTAAATGCCTGGAAAACTCCCAGCAAACTGGGAGCATTCCCATATCCCAGCAAACAATGATAATGTTTAATGCCATAAACATCCGCGCTATTATTTCGTTATTAAGGACCCCTCCATTTGCTGCTATCACTGGGTTATTAGGATTTTCCATGGTTTCCATTACAGCCTGCCTTGAGGCTCTGGCAGCCTCCCCCCGGCGCGTTGTGCAAGCTCATTGTGAAGAAATAATAGTATAGAAATAACTGAAAATAAAGTGAGTTTGCCCTCAGGAATTCAGGGAATTAGTTGTATTGATCACTCATAGTCAGGTCTAGAGATTCACACCAGCTCTTCATGGAGGGGAGAAATCAAGGCAACACCCCAAAGCCCCTGGGGTAATATTTTTTGTAATTTTGGTGCATATGGTTCATCACCAGTGATGCCCCAGCACAGCCACATTGCACAATATCCTGTTCCCACTGGAAAACTCTTTTATTTTCCACATTTTTTACACCTTCCTGGATTTTCCTGAGGGGCTGCCCCAATTTTGCCAATGCATCCATTGTCCTCCGTAAAAGCATCATCCCAGCTAATTCCCAACACACAAATCAGCACAAGAGGCTGTGAGGTTCCCCACCACTTGCCTTGACCCTCACAAACTTCAAGTCCTGCCTGAAATTGCTCAAAAAAAGACCACAGTCGGGATTTCTCCACACTGGGGGTGCACATGCTGTCTGTGGGCTCAGGGCATGATCCTGCTCCTTCTGAAAATGCTTCATCCATACAGAAATCCTGGGCCATGGGACACCAAAGTAATAACCCCAAAAAACTGACAGCTGCAGAAACCACAGAGGTCAAGAGACAGCAGAGGGTTTGGGACATTCACACCACAGAAACACCCAAATTTATCAAGTCCCACACTTGGTTCTTCCAAGCTGTGGCAGAAGGACTCACATCTCCCATTGCTTGGAAGCAATTGCGGGAAATTTCTGGTGTGGCTTTTCTCCCCATCACATGGTGAGTTTTAAGTTGATGAAAGCATGTCATCCATACTTTTTCTTTCCAAGCTCCAGCAGTTTTATTAGGAATTTGGGAAGAAAAAGTTCTTTTTTTTTTTTTTAATTCGCAATGAAGCAAAGCATTTTAGCAAAATTGGATTTAGAAAGCAATAGTAATAAACTAAAACAACACAGCTCCTGTCCTGGGGTTGGTTTAGATCTTTGTTGTCCTTCAGATCTCAGCCTTGTCCCAGTGCCAGGTTCATGAATGTAGAGGGGAGCTAGGCTGGGGATCTTTTGGTTTTGTTCTGGTTTTTTTTAGCTAAAGGTTTTCCTGTAGTCAACCAGCCTTGAAAGAAAAGAGCAAGTTTAGCACACACTGAGTTATCTGACCAGCCAGGACTGCTCCCAGCTGACCACGTCAAGGGCTGTCAAAATTATCAGCATTATCTGTGATAACAACTCACTGCAGAAAATGGGAATAAAATGGCCTTCCTGATGAGGATTTTAAGCACCTGTAATTGGATCTTTCATCAATGACATCAGGATTAGAGGCAAATTAAACTATTCAACAGTAGAGCTGTTCCGAACTATATATGTACACTTTTTCTAATATATGTACATATACATTTATTTTTCAAAAGAGCAGTTTTTGTCCTGGGCATCATCTCCTGCTCTTCCTAAACTTCTCACCATCTCACCCCCTCCTCTCTCTCCTTCCTGGGTCTGGATTTCCCAACAAACATCAACCCTGGCACAATACTCACCGTATTAGCATTTGCCCTGAACTGCTAACAAAAGTCTCCTAATTTTCAAAAAATCACAGGATGGTTTGGGTTGGGAGGCACCTTAAAGAACCTCTTGTTCCAACCCCCTGCCATGGGCAGGGACACCTTCCACTGTCCCAGGCTGCTCCAAGCCCCGTCCAGCCTGGCCTTGGACACTGCCAGGGATCCAGGGGCAGCCACAGCTGCTCCGGGCACCCTGTGCCAGGGCCTCCCCACCCTCACAGACAGCAATTCCTTCCCAATATCCCATCTGTCCCTGCCCTCTGGCACTGGGAAGCCATTCCCTGTGTCCTGTCCCTCCATGCCTTGTCCCCAGTCCCTCTGCAGCTCTCCTGGAGCCCCTTCAGGCCCTGCCAGGGGCTCTGAGCTCTCCCTGGAGCCTTCTCTTGTGCAGGTGAACAGCCCCAGCTGTCCCAGGCTGGCTGCAGAGCAGAGGGGCTCCAGCCCTGGGAGCATCTCCGTGGCCTCCTCTGGACTGGCTGCAGCAGCTCCAGCTCCTTGTGCTGTTGGGGGACTCAAAAACCTGGAGAGAACCCTGCCTGGCTTTCCAGGGGTCAGCTTTCTGCTGGAAAATAAGTGCCGTGGGCACTGCCAAGGAGCAGATGAACACATTACAGTCCTTCCTCCTTTATTCATCAGCACACACGGAGGGCATTTGTGCTTAAAAAAAAATTGGCTGGACTGGTGTCAGCACAACGTGTCTGGCTGGGGCCAGGGCTGAGACCAAGCTCAGCACGTCTCGCGCCCGATAATCTCTCTTGGCTGACCTTAAGTGGCATTTGTGTGTCCAGGACAGTGCCATGACCCTCATCTTCTCCTCCTTTTTGAGATGCAAGAGATGGAGACACAAAACCCAGATGTTTTCGTGGGCTTTTAAATGCTCTTCTGGAGGGTCCTCAGGACTTCTCCAGTTGCAGTTTTGCCCCTCCTGTTACTGGCAAGTGCTGATTTTGTAGGATCTCAGGAAAAACATCCCCCTGGCCCCTTACTTTAGAAGTGAAAGGCATTACATCAAGGTGAGAACACAGAGCGTGGTGTGCTCATCAAAACGAAGAAAAATGGGCACCCGAAATGGAAATCCTACTTCCTTTCTAGTCTCTAAGGTGACTTACAGGGTGGAAGAACAGAACAAAATGAAAAAAACCCCAAAAACCAAAAAGATAAACAAATAAAAAACCAAAACAAAGAAAAATACCTAAAAGCTAGATTTCCAGGTACATTCAGCAAAAGCAAAGGAAAAAAAAGGCCAAATAAAGGATAAATCCACATTAAAGAATATATCCTGCTGCAGAAAAAGGGCTTTGTACCTTTAACGAGGTTTGTGGGCAGCCTGGAGGCTCCACCCATAGCAGTGCTTGCCCCAGACCTTTTGTACCTCCCAGCATACAAGTGCTAGACAGCTTCCCCTTCCTCAGGAGCCCCTGCTTTTGATGGCTGGGATGGTTTCTGAAAGCCTAATTTCGAGGATGGTCCTGTGTAAAGCTCCTGTTGTTTGCAGAGGAAATAAACCCTCACCTACTGCAGGCGTGCCACCGTCTGGGGGGCCCGGGGGGTCGCTCCACCTCCCCAGCACCAGAGCCCCCAAGAGCTGAGACAGTCAGTCACGTCAACACCTACTTAGGGAGCCTTTAATCTGTGGATTATTGACATGATAGACCATAACATCTCTTTAGGAGCCACTACAGCCCATCGTGTCAGTAGGTACTTATGCAGTCCTTAATCCGCGGATTGACAGGCTAGACCATAAATTTGTGTCTATGTCTAATTAGACGGCTCTTATTACTCAGCATATACGGTAGTCATGCAGGCTAAAGAGCCTTAAGATTACTTTTTAAATTTATTAGCAAGTTGTCCAATCAATCACTCAAATGGCTCCTTGTTCCTTGCAAAATCAGTCAACCTTGCATGAAAATAAATGCTAAGTTTCACCGCAAGATTTCAATTTGCTGATGTTTACTAAGATTGAGTCTGATGAGGTCAAGCAGGATAAAATATGGCAGAAGCCATCAGGGGAAGGAGTCTTGTATTTCCCCATTTTCCTATGGCTTTGGTTCAGGTTTGTATTAACAGCGACCTGAAAGTTTGGGAGGGCTTTGCTTGGTCCCTGTGTGACCTAACCAAAAACTGCCATCGCCTTTCCCACATCTGGGAATCCCCCTTGTGAAATCAGGACAAAAATGAGGTCAGGTGAGACGGTGGGTAGACATGATTCACCCCTGAGGACATCCCCTCAAGTTCCCATCCCAGCTTGATGGTGCCCTGAGTCAGCCTTCCCCCAGCCTAGAACCAAGCCCTGACCTTTCTGAGGGTTAATTCAGCAAGAATATAAAAGTGAGAAAGAAAGGAGTCCTGCAAGCAGGTTGTTGTAGACCTTCAGAGACTCAAAAGCAAACACCCTATGGCAGATGCCAAGGCTGGACCAGGAGTGATGTCCAAAAATATTAAAAAATATATTAAGAAATATAGGGTGATCCATGTCCCCTACATTGCAGGACGGCAAAGAAAGAACCCAAGTGAAACTGCCGAGTTCATGGAGTCCACCAAACCAGAAATTTGATTCATAAACATCCTATTAGTCACTGCTACTGTCTAATTACGGTGATTAATCAATTACCACGGCTAAAAACGACTCTAGAAGAGAAGAACCCTTTTCTTGTGACCATTCTCTTTAAAAGCCAAGCAAGGCTGGAGCTGCAAGGCGGTGGGGCGGGGGGGGGGAGGGGGAAATATGCAGGCACACACCAAAAATGCCTGTCTGCCTGTCTCCAGTGGTTAGAGGAGCCAGCTGACTCCAGTTTCCTCCGTACCAGGCTTCAGGCCTCATCAGCCATGCAAATTATAGAGTACCGTGCTGTCTGAAGGCCGAATTTCGATTCAGCTCAGAGAAAAGCCTTAGAGGAAGGGTGGGGATGAAGAAGCCAGCCAAATCCATTCATAATATTTACAGTAAATGGGCCTCTTTGCTGTTGTTTAGTATACAGTCAGCCTAATTATTTTTGAAGTTTTAATTTAAAGAACCTTCTTTATCTGCCTCTCCTTCTGCACCCCTCAAAGGTGTGGGAAAACTTTTCCCTTGTTTCAAGAAAGCAGTAGGACGGGAATCCCTTCCCCAAGCTCCAACTTGACAGTTGGGTGGGACAGACGGATGCTGCAAGAGGTGAGACCCTTCCAGAGCGGCCCTGCCAAAATCCATGGGGTTTTTAAGATTCCCAGGCCATCCAAAGAGGCACAAGGGCATGCAGATCCATGTGGAAACCCCCCAGAAATCCTGTTTTGCTGCATGTGTCCCCCTTGCTGTTCTGTGCTGGTGGGGACTTGCTGGCTCAGGAGGTGGTGCAGGTGCTCCACTGCCCTGTGCACTCTCCAACCTTCTCCCCTTCATTGAGGGCAAGCCGGAATAATCTCACTTTTGTAACAAATCAGCCAACAGAATTATCTGGAAAACACAGCCAGGACTCATGAGATGCTGCCCTGGGAGCCCCAAGTGACTCAGGGCTGGTACCAGCCCCAGCTCCCAGAGAGGAGCAACCACCTCTATGCTCCAGCCTCAGCAGCTACCAGGACACACCTCTTCCCCACCCATACCCAACCCAGATCTCAACCAGAAACCTTCTGAGAAAGAGAAACCAGCACACAAAGGGCTCCTGACTTACTGCGATGCAAATCAGATGTGAGGATGAGCTTGCCAAGAATCTCTCTCCCGGCTTGGGCTGCACTGGAGGCTCCTGTGGCAGCATCCTGCCCATCACCTTTCTGGGATAAATCACGCCGCAGATGCTGAAGCCACCAGAGGCCAGCAGCCCGTGCCAGCCATGGGGTCACAGCCCCCCTCAATGCAGTCAGCCAGCCGGGGTTTAGAGGATGACCTTAAATAGCTTTTGCGATGAAACATAAAGCTTCGCTGTTGCAGGGAAGGGCCTTCAGTACGCAGGGGTGCCCTGGGAAGGGCAGGCATACAACCCCCAGGGAAGCCCCAGCTCTCCACTGGCAACATGTAGCTATGTGGGTTACATGTTAAAAACCTTGTTAAGACCTTAATAAAAACTGAAGTAGAGCAGTCTAGGATTTCCAAATGGATACCTAATACACAGATGTGCGTTAGGATCTTCCCCCCCCCAAACTGCATTACACACACACACACACATATACAGCACAGCATCACTGCTGTTCTCATTCCAACAGTGAAAAAAAAACCTCTGCCTGCAGCACACTGACCCAGAATTCTCCCCTAAAGACGGAAAACAGACGTAAATGTATGTTTCTCCACACACCAAAAAAATAAAAATGCCCACTTCTCCCAGCAACTTTTCCCAGAGCAGCATCTCCCTCGCAGGGATGTAAACCCATGGAAAAAGCAGAGTAGGAACAAAAGTCCTTTTCACGTTCATCGTGCCCCGCTCCGTAACAATTATGAAAACTGTTTAGCTGGGCTGGCATTTGGAGCATTTACTGCATTCCTGCCAATAAATTCCAGTCCTGGATCCGATGGAAAAGGCTCCCTCCCTCCCCTTTCCCCTCCCTCCCTTGCCTTCATTCCTCCTGGCTTTCTTTACAACCTAATACCCTGTCGACGCGGGGCCAGGGCCTACTTAGGGGGAAAAAAAAACACCCAGCGCCAGACTGGAGACAGCAGGCAGACTGAAAAAGTTAATCATTACTTCTGTCTGCCTTCATAATCTAATCACGCCTATTCCTAAGAGCAGGCGGCACAGCACGCTGGCGTACGAGCAGGGTCACCGCCCAGGGATGGACAGATGGACACACGGACAGCACCAGCCCCAGCCCAGGTAGGGGGCAATCAAGGGACGGACAGACAGGACGGATGGCATTGGGAAGGAGTTCACAAGCCTGGCCATGCACACACACCCCTCCCCTCGCCTCTCACTTTGCTCAGGATTAATAACGCGTAGCAATTATAGAGAATATTATATTCATTAAGTAATTAACCCTCCCGGCGCTCCGGCGGAGCTGGCACCCCCTTCTCGCAGACAGAGGCCAGCAGAGGTTTGCCCCGGGCTACAAAACGGTGCAGGTCGGCAGCACCCGGGTTAAAAAAAACCCCAAGAGCTCCTCGTGGCTCATCGCATCCCACTGCTGGTGGCAACAGCAGAGCCATGTCCCAAGTGGGGACCTGCCACGACCGGGGCGGCATCACCAACACCCAGCAGGATCCTCCCCTGGGGTCAAAACACACAAGATTTGGGCTGTCACCAACAGCCAGCAGCACCCTCCCATGGACACAAAACTCAGGGGATCTAGGGTGTAACCAACAGCCAGCAGCATCCTCCCGTGGGGGTGAAACCCGAGGGATTTGGGCATCACTAAGACCCAGGAGCATCCTCACTCAGGGATAAAGCCCAGGGAATCTGGGGCAAGCCCAGCATCACAGCAGCTTCTCCAGAAAATAACTGCAGTGCAACTCTCAGGTGAGCCAAGGCTTCATGCTCTTGACACTCAGGATACATTTTCCATGCTTGGCTGTGACAAAGAACAGTAAAACTACAGGCCTCTGCCTATGATTTATGGGTTTGTTCCTTATCATGAGCTAAAAAGTCTCAGACTGGCTTCCAAAGAAAATTAATTCATCAGTTCAAATGCAGTGATGTAACTTTAGGCTCCCAGCTCCTTTTCCAAATAAAACTCCTGTTACTTGATTCCTGCTCGAAGAATGGTTTTATGGAGTTATTGACTCCGTCCACTCTGCCTGGGAAGGTGCTGCCGGAGCTTAGCCACGGGGTCACTGGCAGCATCCCGCGTGGGCGAGCAGGACCTCATCTCATGGCTTAGTTTCTAGACTATTTTGCCATTTTCCCTGCTTTTCTACTCAAAACCTCACCTTGCACACCAGTGTGCAAACAGACACTCAGCTCCACTGGTATGATTTTGCATCACCCACCATGGAGGGGGCTCCTCCTCAGCAGTGACGCCCGGTAATTCTCATCACCCATACATTCAACCCCTGGCCTTCCATCACCAAAAATCACTGGACCCACAGCCAACTTCACCACTTGCAAAAGTGACAGATGTCTGAACTTCCACCACCTTCCTAACAGCTGAGTTTCTCCACCACAAAGTCACCTCTTATTGACACAGTTCTGGTTTCTATGAACAAAATCTCTTCAACCCACATAAGTATTATATAGAATTCTATACAAATATGGAACATATTCAATATACAATGAATATATTGAATATATTCTATATATATATCTATAGAATATACACATTGTATGTTGACTATATCCTATATAATGATATATATGGAATATATATATAATATGTATATTATATATGGATAATAATAATTATCTCCATACATATTCAACCTATACATAGAGGTTGAATAAATTTTGCTCAATATTTAACCATCTACAGTATCACTTATTACATACACCTATAAGGCACATATTTGCAACGAGGGTTACGAGCGTGAGCAGTTCTGAATTACCACTTAAAAGGCAAAATTTGCCTTTCCCCATGCTCAGGGAAAAGCCAGGAAAGCCATGGGAGCCAGGACTTCACCCCAAAGCCGGACCACCGGACCCCAGCACCCCAACAGGAATCCCACTTGATCGCTGAGGGAGGATGAGGAAGGGCCACAGAGCCAGGTACAGGTCATCACACACAGAGGAGCATCACCAAGAGCATCACCAGGATCTCCTGCCACCAGCCCACGGTGCTTCAGCACTGCCAGCACAGCCCAACCAGGGAGGCTGAAGCCAGTAGGTTTTTTTTATGTAGTGAGGTTAAAAGGGTAGAGAAGGGCTGAGCCAGCTCTTACAGGGTGTTTTTTTTTTTTCCCCTTGCAAGTTAAAACCAAGATAATGACACTGGGTGGGGACCAATTTGAAGGGCTGAGCAGCCAAACCAAAATTAGTCTCCCGGCCAAGAGCTTCCTAGGCCTCACAGTTTGGGGAAGGAAGCTGAGAAAAAGCATGAAAATAAAAAAAAAAATTCCTCGGGAAGCTGGACCGTCGCGCTCAAGCAAAGGTGACCCTGCTAGTCAAATATTTTTCAACATAATAAAAATAAAATCAAGTACTGGAACAGCCTCCCTTGGAAAAGCAGGGCCTATGAGATGGTGTTTTTTCCTCCTTTTTTCTCCTTTTCTTTCTTTTCCCTCCCCTGGCACTTTCTTTCCTTTCACTAATAACTATGTTTTCTTGCATTTTTTTTCTTGGCTCTTTCCTCATAAAAGACTGATGTAATTTCCTGTCTTGTCCCAATGTTTCCTGTTAATTAACAGGGTGAAAGTTATCATCACGCATTTAAATGGCAACCCAAAAGAGGGGAGGGGAAAAAAAACCAGAGGAAAAATAAAAAAGAAAAAAAGAAAGGAGAGAAAAGGGCTGTCTGTTAGCAAACACCACATCACATCCCCAGCAGCACAAAACACCCTGGAAAAAGCTTTTTGGAACTGATGACTTGAGCCCCTGGGCAAAGACCCCCCCCAAGGGTGGCAGCAGGTCTGTGCACAGGTTATCCAAGCCCCCACCCTCCCCTGGATGGGGATGGAAAATCCCTGCAAAGCTTGCCCAGAAAAGCTCTTTTCTTGCATTAAGAAGGAAAATAAAAGAAGAAGGGAAACAAGGAGATGGAAAACAGAGGGAAGAAAGAAAACAAGCAGAAGAAGCAAAAGAAGAAAAAGAAGGAAAATAGAAAAAGGAGGAAAAGGAGGAGAAGAAGAAGAAAAAGAAGGAGAAGAAGGAGAAAAAAGAAGAAAAGGAGAAATAAAGTAAAATAACTTTTAGAGAAAAAGGCAGACAGCAACACCCAAGATGTTGCTTTTATTAAAAGAAGTTGAAGAATAGGAAAAAAAAAAAAAAAAAAAAGAAAAGCCAGGGGCTAATCCAAAGACAGCAGGCGGAAATCCTGTGAGCCGCTGAGCTCCTTCCCTTGCCCGCCCTCAGCCCCGTGCAGGATCAGGCTCCTCCGTGCCCTCTGTTCCTCAACAGCAGCCGTGACGCAGCCGGTACCCCAGCGGCACCACAGCCACGCCAGTGGCCCCGGCACGCCGACGGCGGGCGAAACAAAGCGATTTAGGCAAAAAGCGAGGGTGGCTAGAACAGAGACTGTGCCTCAGCGGTTAATAATATCCCAGCGCTGAAAATAAACTGGGAAGGAAGCTCCTTTGTGACAGTAGGCAGGCGGCCAGGCTGCGGCGTGGGTCATTCACGCCGGCGGGGGACGGCAGTGGGGCTGGCACCCACCCACCGCCCAGCCTGTCACCCTGCTGGAGCACACCTAGGGCTAGGGACCGGGTCCCTACACACAATTTCCTCCTGGGCACCCTAAAATGGGCTGCACCCCACTGCAAGCCAGCAGGGAGGTTTACGGTGTTGGCCACCGTGGCTGGAAACCGGCATCCCCCCATGCCCGTGGTGGGGAAATGCATGTGGCTAATGTTACTGGTTCCTTTAGTGTAAGTGATACCCACTGGCAGACAGCAGGGATGGAAACGATGCAGCCTGCATCCCTGCCAGCCCGGGGCTGCTCCTCTACGAGTGTTTTTGTCCCACCGAGTTTTAAATGTCCCCAGTGATCAAGTTGCCGGCGCTCATCGGGACAGCTACTGCGAGCAGAGCACGGTTTGAACTGACACCCAGCTTCCAAAATTCACCTTTCTAGCCTCGTTCTTCCCTAAAAAGGGCCAGCCTGTGGGATTAAAACAGAGGTGGACCCCACCATGGTCCCCATCACTGTTCCCACCATCATCCCCCTATGACGGACTTGCTGGTTCTAGGATCTCCTGCATTTTATCATCAGCTGTTCCAAAGGCACCGTTTGGCTGGAAAAAGCTACTGGCATCTGGAAAAATGGGTTTAATGAAGCTGTACAGGTATGGATTGAAACTATCTAATGGGGGCAGCACCTCTGCTATCTCTTTTTTTTTTAAAACACATTGTAGAAGAGTATCTAGGAAAGGCTCAAGAGGCTCTAGAGCACTTAAAAGTAATTATTAAATGGATTCTATTTGCTTTGGAAGGATTTTAATTGGCGAAACGCCTGGAGGTGGGAGGAGGATCCCGGCTGTGTCCCAGGGGGGTACCCACAGGGTGAGAGCCCCCTTAAAAAAAAAAAAAAAACCCCCANGGTGGGAGGAGGATCCCGGCTGTGTCCCAGGGGGGTACCCACAGGGTGAGAGCCCCCTTAAAAAAAAAAAAAAAAGCCCTCACGGGGCTTGAAGGAACCGGAGCGGGTGGCCAAGCCAAGAGCCCGGGGCCGGTGCCAAGCACCAGCTCCCTCCTCCCAGTCGGCCACGGTCAGATGATGTGCGAGGCGAGCCGGGAGGCTCCTAGTCTGGCAGGCAGCCTGCTCTGCTCCAGAGGCTCCAGTGCTGTCATCCTGGCGTTAACCCCTGATAACCTTGTCCTTTCCAGGACAGGACCGTGGTTTTTAGGTAAGCAAGGAGCAGGGGGTCATGTCTCCCAGTGAGGCTGGGAAGGAAAGGGTGCAGCGCCCTGCGATGCTCAAAGCAAATTAAAAAATATTAAAACGACGTAAGCTCAAAAATAAACCAAAAGTAAGTGACTTAAAGAAAAATTCCCAAGCAATTGTTTATCCCTGGGACAAATATACAATCCTAGTTCCACAGGAAGATGTCTCAATTTCAGATTATAATAGGATGCCAATTTGTAAATAAAGGCATTTCACAGGAGGTTATAAACTCCGTAGGGGAGGGAGGTGGAAGTAGGGGGAACGGGAAAACACAGGCAGGGCTCTGGCGGAGAAACAGCACGGGATCCTGTTTACATGGGTGGGGGGAGAGCAGTGGGGAGCCGCTTCGGGGGGCAAATATCTCCGGATTTGGACAAGGTGCTTCTTCCCCGTCAAGCAGATGCCAGCGGGGATCAGAGGCATAGTGAAACATTCCCAGCCTGTCCGCAATTTTGGAATGAAATGTCAATCAGCCAAGAGGTCCCTTAAACCAGACAAGGTCCCACAGCACAGAGAGCTGGAGTAGGGAATGATGCTAATATTCTTCCAGCCAGGGGAAATCTTTTCCCCGTGTTTTTGGTGTGGAGTTGGGAGGGAGAAACTGAGCCTGTGCCTGCTGCAGAAGAGCCTTGTGGGTTTCCCAGCCTCAAGGCTTGCAGAACCTTGATCCAGCACCCACCAAGTGTCATCACTCAACATCCACGGGCTCTTGGAGACCCTGAGGTGCTTCCAGAGTTTGGGCAAATCAACAGGATTGGGCCAAAATCTGGAAAAACTCTCAGGTTTGGTATTATAGGAACAACCTCTATAAAAAAAGCAGTAGATGTGGCGAGGACACAAGCCAACTCAACTTGCTTTCCCTCTCTGAGGACAAGCTCTGGGCTTCCTGAGAGCTTTGCTTTGCCAGCAGATCCAGCACTATTCACCTGTCCTACTGGAGAACCACCTCCTCACCCACCATGGACACCACAACCTTCCACCGGCCGAGAGCCACCAGCACCACGTCACACATGGGTCGGGACGGAGATGTCCAGGGCTGATGGATCACATTCCATGGAGACCCAGCACCAACACCACCAGCTCACTTCTACCCTTGGAGCACAGCTTCTCCATGGGTCATACAGGAATTTGGCTCCCACCAATCTGATGCCACCAGACCACGGGCCAGCCACCTCCAAGTTCTCCAACCATGGCTTTGCTTGTTTGAAAGAAGTCATAACCAAACACATCGGCTGAGAACAAGTCAGCTCAAAATACAGGAAAACCACCCTCTGTCTCCTATTTACAGGAGTTATTTTTATCTCCAATGGGTTATTTTTGCTCTTTAACCACACTGAGGACAGAAAGGATCTGGCTACTAATACCTGAGCACAACCACGTCAGGGGGAGAAAACGTGACCAAGGAGTCCTGACCTACCCACAGGCTGACCACTGATAAAAATAAAGATGATACAAGAAAATAAATAAAGGCAAGAATACAGAAGCGAGAGCCAGCGCCTTGGGGGAAGCAAGGGGTACATCAGCCAGAGAATGGGATGGCTGGGGGGGACAGAGCAGAGGTGGGATGAGAAGAGGACACCAGTGTAGTGTGTGAAGGACTACCCAGGATTGCATTCCTGGGTCAGGAAGGAGAACAGAAAGCAGAGGGAGGGAGGGAAAGAGCAGCTCAGATTAGTTATCGAAAGGGGGAAACACTCCCCGTACATCCCCCCGGCCGCGCCACTCCCCCCGCCACACATCCTCCAGAGCCTCTGGTATCCATCAACACAACTGCTTGCAGCCCCAGCAAGAGACAGACCCCAGCAGTGGCTGATCTGAGACTCCTCCTCATCAAAGGTTTCTCATGGAGACCTGCAAGGACGCTCGCTTTGAGCCCCTTCAATGCTCTCCTTGCCACCATCCTCTCAAAGCCTCCACGCATTCCCCTGCCAGAGTGGCCATGAACCCCAGGCTGGCCCCATTCCCAAATTCTCAGTGTTGAGAGTGCTCTTCCTTGCCAAATCCTGCTTTTTGAGACATCAGAGCAGATCTACTGACCTTGATCTCTGCTAATACACCAGCATCCACCGCCCATCACTGATGACCAAAGGCTGCAGTGCTGCAGGAACACACTGCCACCACCAACCACCTGTGATGTCTTTTTCCTCACACACCCACTCCAGTTCCCAAACTACCAAAATAATTACTTTTTTTTTTTTTCCCCTTTTCTTAAGCCATCCTTTCATCAAGGAGCCGCAAACCCAACCTGTACAGGTCTGGAGGAGATGAGGGATGCTGGATTCTCCACCCAGCATCACCCATCCCCATCTGCCCGAGCACAGATAAGACCAAGCCAAAGCGCTGGGCACGTACCCTGCCAATAACTCATTAAAGCCCTCTTCAAACACACTCTTCTGCTCACTAAAATATGCAGGAGGGGGTAGGAAAAAAAAGGAGGAGAAAGTGAGCTTTGGAGGATTGCTCCAAAGTGCGTTTATTTTCCTTTCTTGACTGGGTCTCTCCAGTTGGGAATTTTCAGCGCTGCACTTCTGCGCGCGGAAGGGAGATGCCAGTAAATCAGAGCAAATTCAAAACAAATGCTCTTTCATGTGGAGGCATTCGGCTTTGTTTCAGGGCTTGGGTAGCTAACCATATCCCTTCAAGAGTCAACTCTCCTATCAGCTCCTCATTAAACTAAATGGCTACAATTACATTTGGGGAGGAAAAAAGAGCGGTTAATGATCGTAAAAGGTTCTGTTTCCAGGCTTGGGGAGGGGGGAGAATGTTTGATAAGGGCGACAAAAAAAAAATCCAATACAATGAAATAATAACAATAGAATAAAGTAAGTTAAAAACATATTTTCAGGTGGAAATGTGCTTTCATTTGGGGAAGAAGCTCAATTAAGGAGCTAGGGGTCCCCTTCCCGCAGCCCTTTGGGAGGCACCAGGAACGAGCCATGTTATTTCCTGCAGCCCAAGCCCCCACCTCCCGCCTTCCCTTCGGGAGCAGAGCTGCCAGACGAGATGTTATCAATAGGCTGAACCTTACAGAAAGCCCCCTTTTAAAAGCGAGTACTTCCTCTGCTTATTTCATGTGGTATCCTGTGGAACCGAACTCTCTCCTCCCCTCTGCAACGGGTGTATTTCAGGAGGAAAAAGGAAAAAAAAAAAAGAAAAAAAGATCTAACAACATCCTTATTGTGTTGTTTTGCTTCTTGTCTTTTTTCTTTCTACAGTCTCTTTTTTTAAATTCCCTGAAGCTATAGGCTCCAATAGTAAAAGAAATAAAAAAACCCAAAGCTGCCTTAAGAAAAAAAACCCCAAACAGCAACAAGTTTCCCTGTTCCCTCTCCCCCTTCATTTGATTAATTCTCATTAGGGCCTTTGAACAAACAATATGCTCCCCTCTCAAATAACAGACAGGGTATATATTACACCCAAAGAAAAACAAACAAGGCTCACTTAAAGACATCACATCCACACCAAATGCAATTCCTGGAGAGAGGCAGGGGCAGATGCCTGCGCGCATGCAGCCGCCGCCGACCTAATTCTGAATGCCAGTTTCAAGGTGATGAATAAATCATAAATCAAGGAGACATCCCCACAAAGGCAAGCACCTTCAAACATCAGCCAGTACCTGCAGGTACACGGTTTCAGACACTTTAATCCTGGTAGAGACACTGAGGTGGCCAGTCTGGGGTGGGAGGTGAGGTGCTGGAGACATCACACCTTGGAAAGGGGGTTGGGAGTTGGACTAGATGACCTTCAAAGGTCCTTTCCAACCCAAACCGCTCTACATCTCTATGCAAACCCCAAGAGGGGTGGGGAAACCACCTCATAAGCCTGCGTCCTGAAACAGCAACTGGGGGCTGAGGGAGACGGCAAACAGGAAAACAATGGAAATCATAGAATACCTCAGGTTGGAAGGAATACGAAAGGATCATCAACTCTCTCTGCAACATCCTCTACAAAAGAACAGGCGACTTTTCCTCCCCGGGCACCACGAGCCTTGTGCATCAGATGTGGGATGCTGGTGACCTTACCAGCAGCCAAATCTGAGCAGGGCTCTCATCCCAGAGACCAGAAATGCCCCTACCACCAAGTCAAGGAGACCTTGACACCAAGTCCCTCTTCAAGGTATGACTGCACCTGCTCCCGTAATCCACGCATCCAAATGAACAGTCAACCAACATTGCTTTGCCTTCCCCTGCCTCAGTCCTTTTGCCTCTTCCTGCCTCAGCCCAAAAATGAATGGAGCATGAGGCTGGAATTCAAAGGAAATACAGGCTTTTGGGGATGGAGAACCTTGTCTGGGATTTCCGCACATCATTTTGCACAAGAGGTACACGGCTGCTACTGACATGAAACCCAGCTCCCCCTCCGAGCACGCGCTTCTCAGTGATGTACATTCCCAAAACTCCCCAGCATCACTTCGCCTTTTGTCGGGACCCTCAGCCAACGCAACCCACATCCAAGAGCAAGGGCAACAAGAGATATCTTACCTGAGAGCCCCCCAGGGGCTAGACAATTAGTTCCCCCTGTTTCAGTGGAGGAAGGCACAGAGTCTGGACAATCTGCTGGAGCAGAGGAAAAGAAAAAAAAAAAAAAAGTCAGTATATAGGTGGTTCTTCGCAGGCTCCCAGCATCGCCCCAAGCAGAACACACATTCCAAAGGGCTTAGCAGGAAGCGATTACTAATTGTCCGTGCAGAGACGGTAGTTCATCAAGAAGCATCCACCCTAACTCGTTGTCTCAGTCAAGGCTGTGCTTCATCACCAGCCAGCGCTGATTATAGACCGGCAGAAATTACAGGCTGGCTGCCACCTCTCCGGACAAGTCACTGGCTAAAGGAGATCAAGGTTGTCGCCCTTCTGATGCAAGAGAGCTTCCAAAAACTCTTAAATCGTGGCTTTATGCACCCAATTTAGTCAACACCTGTAACTCACCAAAATGGGAACCGAAAGGGAAACGTCTCATTGCTGCCCTTCCGCAGCAAACGGGCTGAGTTTGTGGTGCCCCGCTCAGCTTTTGTCACCACCAGCTGCTGGCAGATCTTATTGCCACCTCCTGGGCAACTGGACCTACTCCTCCATGCACCACCCAAGGGCAGGGTAGGTACTGGCTGCTCCATTAGAGGTTTCTCCCAACGCATGCAGGTGCTGCAGCTCAAGGTTTGGACCTTTCTATCCTAAGCCTGCTCCTCCAGGTGACAACAGCCAGAAGCCAACACTGATCTCCTGGTCCTACAGACCAACTCCAGCTTTTTGGTCACTACCATGTGGGGCCACGATCTGAAGAACAAGCCTGAGAAGACCTGTGAAGTACATGAAAACTTCTGGTCCTCAGGGACTTCGGGTTTCACCAAATTTGGGTTCCCTATGCCATCATTTCATTCACATCTGTATCTCAAAGCAAGGGCCACCACCAGGAGAGCCAAGATGATTTTCTCCCTACTGATAAAGCAGTTCTTCCAGATCCCACCCCTGAAATACCAGTGAATAAGAAATTCCTGTCTGCATAACCTCATTTTATCAAAGTAAAAGCCCTAACAGGAATATACAGTTTAACAGGATATACTTAATCAAACTGAAAACAATAGGGGAGACAGGAAATAGACTTACTTGTGAAATACTGTATACGATACGCTCTCTAAATGCCTTGTCGTGCTTTCTATGCTTTAAAGAAATAGGGTTTTTACTTTTTTAACCCCTTCTAGTCCAGACAGAAGATTCCCCTGCCATTTCCCCTGCGATGGCTTCAAGTGCTTGAGCTACAGATGCTTTCTGAACACAGGCTGGACCACTCTGCCCTGCCCTGGGCTCCCTGTGCCTGCAGCTATAGCTCCCTGAGAAGTTCCTGTGGATAAGGGACATAATTGGTCCTTTCCATGTTGTCTTGCCGTAGGGATCATGCGTGACCAGGTTCTCTGTTACCACATCAGGCAGGACAGAATGCTACCCAAACTTCAAATACATAACCCTAGCAATGGGGGGATGTGCTTCCACACTTCTTCCTCAGCTCCCTTCCCGCGTCCCATCGCCCAGCAAGACAGCTCCCCTCATCCATGAATCACCCCCTGAAGTCTCTTTACAAAATGCAGAGCTGGTGCAGCTCAACTCTAGACCAACCATGACAGTCAGGTGAGCAATGAACCCAAAGGCAGAACCCTCACGGGGTCTCTGCCCTGTGTGTGGCTGGATTAATTGCTGCACTCTTCCTACCAGCCACAGAGCTGCCCAGGACTCTTGTTAGTAGGGGGCACTGGGGCTCATTTTACCTTCAGCACCAGGGAGGTGGCAGGATCACACCAAATCAGGATTTGTCCAAGCCTGGTGCGCATCAATCTCCTCCCAGCGCTGCCTTCCCACAGCACAAAACCATTGTGGAGACACAAAATTATTCCTTCTGGCCGCCAGCCCAACCTTGCAAGGTGTCAAATAGCTCCTGGGAGCTGCCAAACCTCCAGCTCCCCTGAAAGCTGACGCCACAGGAGGGCATTCGGCCCTGCAGCGACATCTCAGTGAGTTTCCTGCACTCTCACACTCCAGCACCACCAAGACCAGTCACGCAGGAGCACAATGGAGCCACTTGCAGCCCCTTGTCCCACTTAAAGCTTCATCAAAAATCTCCCCGAATTGTTTGAGGGCACTACTGTCCGCCTCACTTTCAGCACAACTGCAAGCAGCAGCTCCAGCAGGGACATCAGGAATGCTGAGTGCCCACATCCCTGCCCAACGTCCTGTGTGAGGAAGAGGGAAAGTCCTCTCCTTGGTTAAAGTCCTCCCCACCCCTGGAGGTGTCCAAGGCCAGGCTGGAGGTGGCTTGGAGCGACCTGGTCTAGTGCAAGGTGTCCCTGCCCAAGGCAGGGGGTTAGAACTAGGTAAGTTTTAAGGTCATTCCAACCCAAACCATTTTGGGATTCTATGAATGAGCAAGCCAGCCTGACCTACAGCCTTCCCTCAGGTAACTCAGCCATCAAGGGCAGATCTTTCTGTTCTACGACAAGTACACAAATACCAGATCTATCCTACCAACAAGCCTGACGTGGCATTTCACTGCCTGCAGCGGACTCCCAGCTCCCTGTCCATCCCTGCTTCCCTCCAGCCTGCGATACAGCCTGTCTCAAACTCCAGAAAAACTGATTTAATCCCCATGGTAAGGGTTTTAAACTAAAAGAGAAGAGAGACTTAGATGAGATTGAATGGAGAAACTGCTGATGATGAGGGTGGTGAGGCACTGGCACAGGCTGCCCACAGAGGTGGCAGATCCTCCACCCCAAAAGCATCCAAGGGCAGGCTGGATGGGACTCAGAGCCACCTGGTCTAGCTGGAGATGTTCCTACTCATTGCAGGAGGTTTGGACTAGAGGGTCTTTAGCGTCCCTTCCAACACAAACCATTTTTTGATTCTCTGATCTGGCAGCCTCTGCCAGAGCCCACACCAGTCCAGGTTTATTGCCTGCCTGTCTCCATATAAAGCACTTACGAGACACGGCACTAAACACTTAAAAAAATTCTACCAGCACTATCATGCTCAATGGAAAAGCCCAAGTTTCCTGCTGGAAGAACATTCCCAGCTCCACTGGCAGAGTCTAAACATAGGGACAGTTCCCGCCCAAGGTCCCAGGTGAGAAGACGGCTGATGAGCATCAGCCAGGTAAAAAACTCTTCACACCTTCCTACAGTTCTCAACATGCAGCTAGGGAACTGCCACAGGAGATGGCACCAAGGCTGGGACAGGAAACCCTCGGTCCCTCTGCAGAGGAAATGCTGAGAAATCCTGAGCTTGCAAAACCCACCTGCCACCACAGACTTCCAGGCTCCGCTGGTGCCTGTCACAGCCCCGTTAGTCAGAGCTCAGCTGCCGAGCGGATTTTTCTTTCAAAAAGGAAAAAAAAGGAGGACTTTTTGGTGAGTAACCCAGTTGTTTCTGTGCTTCCGATGGGCAGCGTTAATCACTTCCTATTGGCCAATAGGAATAACTTTTCCTTTCGAAATGGCACATTCATGTTCTGCGGCTTTTCTGTTTACACACATTTTGCTACCTTATGTCAACACTTGCTAATGAATAAATATATCATTCGGCTAACTGAAAATGAGGTCCTGGCAGAGGCAGATTGAATGTTTAAATCCTGCTAATAGATTTTATCCTAACATCTTTACAGGAAACCAAAACCAAGCTTTAACCCTTCTCTCCCGCAGCTCCGAACCCCTTTGCATCCCATGCCAGGACCATCAATGGGTGGAAAGAAAAGCCATGAAGGCAAAAACAGGAACCTTTAAGGGAGCACTGCAGGGATGCAGTCAAAATTATGCGAAACCCACAAAACTTCATGACCCAGCAGACCCTCAGAGTCTATTACAGAACAACCCTTCTGCATCCCAGCACATGCTCGGGATGCTGAACCTACTCCGGATGTCCCTCTTTCGTTCATGAGCCCTTATCTCCTGTTTTTTTCACACCAAGGCAATATAGTTCATGCTTTGCAACCCAATTGTTTGTTAAACAGCTTTGTTTATTTCCGCAAGGCAAAAAAAGACTTATTAGTGTTCCCAAAGAGTTTCCAGGGGGTGAAAACAACAGTCCATCCTCCAAGAGCAGCGAGCAGGATGAGACCCCACCACAGCACCAGAGCAGCCTCAGGGCTGGGGTTTCTTTTAGCCCTGAGACACTGAAGAGGGGTGATTTTACAGACACTCTTCCTTTGGCCAAAAAAACCCAACCAAACCACCTGACACTGGTCTTCAGGAAAATCTATCTACCTCTGCCTCCCTGCAGTGACATGCCTCCCCCGTCTGCCACGACCGCGGGACGCGACCACAAAGACCACCGTGCTCCAGCCGGCACTCCAGAGCCACTAATCCTCAGGAAGCCAGGAGCTGCTCCTCCTGAGCTCCCCCCGTTTCCGATCCTCCCCACCTCTCCTCCTTCTCCCAGCCTCATTTATCTCACACCCGGCGAGCTCGCTGCCAACCAAGAGTTTATGCAGACAACCGCAAAAGAGCTGGTGCCAGCCTCAAATGGGCTTCTCCCCTGGCACCCTGACATTCAATTACAAGCAACAGGCATGCATAGTGGTGCTAAGAAATTTAAATTTAAAAAGTTAGAAAAACGAACTTTTCAACCTCTTTTCCCCTTTTTTTCCAACTTGAGGAGGTAGGATTAGGCTCCTATAAAACTCAGAGAGATTTCTAATCAGTCCATCTGTCAAGGTTCGTTGGGATTTCCAGGCACCAGGGAGATGCTGTGCTGGACCCCAACCTAAATCCCTAAAAATTCACCCAGGGGTGCGGGAGCACTGCCATTTCCAACTGGAGTCTATGGTTTTCCTGGCTGACTCAAGCAGCACAGGTCTGTGCTGCACTGCAATCCCTTCTGAAGTTTTCTGCCAGAGTTTTAAAACCCAACTTTGTGCACAAGGTGGCTTAGATAAATTATATGTTAATTCTTACAGGGGTAGCAGGAGGCACAGAAGCACACAAGCAACCCAAAAGCAAAATGCATGACAAAGGCAGGAGACTGCTTTCCCTGATAAAGGGGCTGTTTTCCCATTTTTTATCTCTTACCCTGCACTGAAAAAAGTCCACTTACCGGTTGGTTTGAGAAAATCCATTGGATATCTGGAGTAGGGTGGAGGGGGAGACTCTGGAATTAGAGAAGTACAGAGAAAATAAAGGCAGAGCCATGAGAAAGAAAAAAAAAAAAAGAAAAAAGATAGGAACTTATGATAACAGTGGCATTCTTTTAGCAAAACTGTTTGTCTTAGCTCTGGGGGTTGGAGGCAGGGCAGCGAGGCGGTGATTGCCTTGATATTTAGCTGTCAGATAAACAAAAGGGGCCGTCTGGCGCCAGTCTCCCTGCTATCTGCCGCTCGGGCTGTCTGATCGGGGCCTCCTTGGCTCGGCGGAGCCGCGGCAGCGCCGGGGCCGCCCGGCCCTTAATCCCCCGGCACCGCGCGGGGACGGCAGGGAGGCAGCGCCGGGGCCCCCGGGAGGGAAGGGGGTCCCGGAGGTGGGGGGGGTCTCCCCCTCCCCTAAATACAAAAGGAAATACATAAACCATGGCAATGGAAAGTTTTTGTGCCCCTTCTGGGATTTGCTGTTTGTTGTGGGTTGGTTTTGTTTGGGTTTTTTTTTTTTTCTCCAGAAGGGAAAAAAGTTTTGTGGGCTGGGAGGTGAGTGGGGCCGCATCCACGTATCCCTGTATCCCCTCCATACACGCATCTCCTGCATCCCCTCCAACCCTGCACACCTCTAGCCCCTGCACCCTCTCCATCGCCCGCACCCCATCCCCTCCATTCCCCATATCCCGTCCATCCCCTGCACACCTTCAGCCCCGGCACCGCTGCATCCCCTCCATCTCTTGCATGCCCTCCAGTCCCTGCACACCTCCTACCCCCGCACCCCTGAATCCCCTGCAACCTTGTATGCCCGCCATTCCCCTGTACTCCTGCATCCCTCCATCCCCTGCACACCTCTAACCCCCGCACCCCTGTATCCACTCCATCCCCTGCATCCCTGCACCACTCCAACCCCTGCACCCCTCCATCTCCCGCACCCACTGCATCCCCTGGACCTCCTGCATCTCCTACACCCCCTGTCATCCCCCGCCGCCGTACCTAGCTCGCAGAGCCGGCTGAGGTGGTGCGGGTTGCAGCAGACGAGCTCGGAGTGAGCCTTGCCGTAGGATTCACAGCAACATAACCGCTTCACTTCGGAGCAGTGGCGGAGGTCGGGCCAGCGGAACACCTTGCAGAGCAGCACGGGCAGCGGGTACCAGTGCTGTCCCAGCCGCGAGTCGGCCTTGGCGGGCAGCAGCAGGCAGGGGGTCCGCGCCCCGCCGCGGGACTCCACGGCGTGCAGCAGCCCCTC
>VZTI01000793.1:213047-325670 GCA_013397865.1 Struthidea cinerea
CCCTTCATACCTGCTCCTGGGTGGGGGGTGCGGGGAGACTGGGGTGTCCCCCCCCCCGCACCCCGCGGGGCACAGAGTGGGGAGCTCCCGGGGCTGGGGTGTGCCGGTCCTCACTGTAAATATTGGAATATTAAACCAAATCAGCCGTAAAAATTAAAAAAAACCGATATGGCTCTGGGTATCGAACGAGGGCACATCATAAAAAGCAGTAACAATAACAATAATAATGGTGATAATATTAATAATAATTCGTGCTTTTACAGCACCTGTCACCCAAGGACAGGAAAATACACCATGGAGGCTCGGTACGCTCCGATTCTCACCAAACACGAAGCAGAAATGATGAGCATGTAGCACTCCGATATTCTCGTTACGAGTACTACTAGTGGAAACACCCCCTGGCACCCTGGGCGCTCCACAGATTCCCCCATTCCAATTCTGGACCTGCAGAGGGTGAGGAAAACCGAGCCACCAAGAGGCTGCGCTCTCGTCCAGCCTTGGTGCGCTCTGCAGCCGAGCTGGGAAGTCCGGCCAGACTTCCTAGCGCCAGGCTTGGCAGGGCAGCAGAACTCCCCAGGGGTCCCCGTCCTGCACGCACTCCCACGGAGGAGCAGCTCCTTTTTCACAGGATAACTGCGGGCGCATGAGTTGCTTTAAGGTCACTCTCCTCCGGCAGTCATCGTGTCGGAAGTAGGAGGCAGGACTCTTAAATCATGACTGCTGTAAGCAAGTCCAGTTCAAATCCAAATCCGAATCCAAAACGAATGCACCCAACTAAACCTGACACCAGGTAGGGAGCATATGAAACTAACATCCCTGGGGTGCCTGTCCTGGATCCCTGAATTTGGTGTAGGCAGGAGGGCAGGGATAATTTAAGTGCCCAGTTGTGCATATATTCACATGAGCAGATCAGGGATGCTACAAACGAGCTCCCGGCATTTGCAGAATCTGGATCTAAATTAGTTAGAAAGTGGCTGGATTTGGGGGCAAGATTATTAAATGCTAACCAGGCTATACCTACCCAGGTACAAAATCTGCTCAAAATCCAGATAAATAGTTGTAAAAACACTGGGGAGGGGAAGAAGGTTATTTGCTGGCATCAGGAAGAATAATTTAGGAAGGCTCATTACAAAGCTGGAGTCTGAGGAAGGCAATTGACTCCTTGCTTCACCTCCAAATTATTAAAGGCAGGAGGGGAGCCCAGGGCACAGCCCTACGATCTTGGGGTGATAGCAGGGGCCAAATCAGAACAGCATCAGCATTTGGTTCTGCACATGCTAAAAAATCCCCTTGCTTTTAAAGTGATCCCTTCCACACCCTGAAAAATGAAATTTGGGTAATATTTTTAGTTCAACATCTTGTCCGACAACCTCCAGAGTGACCTCACGTACACTGAGGTTGATTTCCTCACTTCTTCAGAGAACCTCAATCTCTTTTCCCTGTGATGTATATGGTAAATCGGGAGGGGAAAAAAAAAAAGAGTTCCTTCTCATTCCAATATTTGCTGGTGAAAGACATGTTGGACATGTCCACTAATCCATACATTATACTTTTTAATTTTTCAAAACTTGTCAGGCTGTTCTAAATGAGATTAAAATATCTTTTTTTTTTTATTTTCCCCTTTTTGGCTCCTCTTGCCTCAGCACTGACAACTACGATTACTTTATTGTCATGAAGGAAGTGACAAAAAGCACAGTGTGGTGAGTGCTGTGAAGAGGCGGAGAACAGGAATGGGGTTCAGGAGTTAGTATAATTTTTTGGCCCTGCCACAGGTTCTCCAGATGACCTGGGGCACCTGCCTTTCCCTGTGAGTAGAGGCCTGGGCTTTGGCACCTTTGTTTGCTCATAGGGCCACCAGCACTTGCCTGATTTTGTGATCTCTGCAGGTGAAAATCACCCCAGAAGTGCTAAATATTAAATAACTGATAAAGAACTGCTTTCCAATTAACCCTGCAAACTTGCTTAAACAGACCATATGCATGTGCCCATATGGAAAATACAGAAATAAGCATAATGAAGCTGATAAGTATGGGCACAGGACCTGGGCTGAGGGGATGCTTGGAAAGGGGGGTGATACCCACAGCCTGCCCTGCTCTGGATGTATTGCTCAAATGTCAGCCTGGGCCAGAAACCTGTCCTGAAATGCATGAAGGGCACCGTTAATCCCTGAGGAGAAATAAAATACGTTTGAGTCATAGAATTCAAGAATTGTTTAGACTGGAAGGGACCTTAAAGCTCATTTCGTTCCACCTCATCTGTCAGGGCTGGGACACCTTCCACCAGACCAGGTTGCTCCAGCCCTGTCCAACCTGGCCTCGGACACTGCCGGGGATGGGGCAGCCACAGCTGCTCTGGGCACCCTGTGCCGGGGCCTCCCCACCCTCGCAGACAAGGATTTTTTCCTTCTACGTATTCTGAATCTTCCCTAATTTAGTTTAAAACCATCACCCTTTGTCCTGTCGCTTCAGGCCTTACTAAAAAGTCTGTCCCCGTCTCTCTTCTAAGCCCCTTTTAAGCGCTGAAAGGATTTATATAATGTATTGCATTTGTATAATGTGTTTGCACAACGTATTGCATCCCTCCTGCCAAACACATTAGGTCCTGGATGTAAAATCGCTCCGAGCCCACCCTCCCCAGCCCCAGACCTCCATTCTCACGGGGGTTTCTGGGGACCTTTCCTGAACCCAGCTGGCTTTGAAGAGCTAAAGCCGAGTTAATTTGCATTGCAATTCAGCCTTTGACAGACAGTTGGAGCCAAGGCACTGTTAACCTAATTGTTTTGCTAACAGCACCAGGGTGTGAGACTCACCAAAGGCACTTCCAACAAAGGGGATAAAACCAGACTTGGGAAAAAAAAAAAGCCTTTTCCTGACATCATTACCGGGTACAAACAAACAGAGCTGATCCCTCTTCATACACTTTCCAGGCGAGGGTCAATAACAAACACACTTTGCTCTTTTGGGGGTATGTCTCTCCTTTTCACAGCAGTGAAAAGCCATTCAGGGGAGGTAGGAGAGAACAAGCCAGGCTGAAGGCAGGGCAGACGCAGCGCAGGCTGGCTCCTGGCACTCTCCCATCCTTTTGTGCACATTAGGAATAGCTAAGCTTGTGGCCCTGCTTCTATTTTCATGCATTATTTTGAGAGCAGAGCTCTCGAGCAATGTTCAAAGTCTGGGTTATGTAGTCGTTTCGGCTGTAGCCAGTCTCCTTCCACTCCAGCAGCTCATGTCAAGAGAGCAGATTCAAGCAACAAGACCCAAGGTCTGCAAAGAAAAGTATTCTTCAGGCAGCCTTTCTGTGTGGTGAGTGGCACAGGGAGACAAGGGCCTCATGCTCACTCCTGTCACACAGCCCTGCAACTAAAATCATAATTTCAGTGCTGGTGCTCCTGGGTGCTGGAGGCCATTCCAAGGCTGCTCTGTTGGAAGAGGATACAGTAAAAGTGGGTACAAGGGGAAATTCACTGCACCCACCTCTGGGGTCCAACAGCAGAGGGACATGGACCTGCTGGAGTGAATCCAGAGGAGGCCACGGAGATGCTCCCAGGGCTGGAGCCCCTCTGCTCTGCAGCCAGCCTGGGACAGCTGGGGCTGTTCACCTGCACAAGAGAAGGCTCCAGGGAGAGCTCAGAGCCCCTGGCAGGGCCTAAAGGGGCTCCAGGAGAGCTGCAGAGGGACTGGGGACAAGGCATGGAGGGACAGGACACAGGGAATGGCTTCCCAGTGCCAGAGGGCAGGGACAGATGGGATATTGGGAAGGAATTGCTGTCTGTGAGGGTAGTCAGGCCATGGCACAGGTTTCCCAGAGAAGCTGTGGCTGCCCTATCCCTGGAAATGTTCCAGGCTGAGTTGGACAGGGCTTGGAGCTACCTGCTGCAAGAGAAAAATGCCCCTGCCCATGAAAGAAAGGGTTGGAACCAGGTGAGTTTTAAGGTCCCTTCCAGCCCACACCATTCTGTGAGAAAAATGAGAAAAAAGCCTGGTGAGATGCACCCTTGCCTGTGCTTACCAGCCCTGGGGAAACCCACTCCTCTCTCGAGCCCCGGGCATTGGTCCATCCAAATCAAGTGTCCAGCAGTGGCTGTGGCAGGCACCGGTGCTGGCTCTGGGGGGCTCATTCCAACATGGGATTACTTCGATTCATCAGGACACTCACATACGCCTGACTCTGAGTATGTGCTTTGCTGGCTGAAATTTTGTTAGCTTTAGGGGTTGACCACACAAATGTTGCAGTGTTTGGGTCTGGTAGCTAGAGAGGGGTTAAACACAGGGCAGTCTCCCTTATGACAGCATAAAGGAAATTATGTATCTAGAAGTACATATTAAATCTATATCTCTCCCTAATTCTAGTAGGAGGATTTGCTGTTTCCAGCGTAAGATGCTGGCGTAACCATCAAAGAGGAAGGTAGATGGTGCAGGGACCAGGACCCAGCACGCTGCAGGGAAAGGAAGAGCCAACGTGGGCGGCTGTCAGAGGGAAAGTGGTGCTGCCAAAAAGGGTCCGGTGTCCCACGGCCGTGACAAGCCAAGGTAGGCCACGGGAGCGGTGCCTGCCCTCCGTGGCCTCTCTGGTGGCCACTCACTGACAAAGTCAGTGTCCACAGAGCTGCCACACCTCTGTCCCTCAGAAAACTCGTGGCAGCAGTGCTGTGTCACCAGTGGGGCCAAGGGTCAGCCCAGCTCCTGACGGATGTCACCGGTGGGATTTATGACCAGGACGTGAGAGGGATTTAGGTCAGACAGTCTGGGAGGGGATGATGGTGGTGCTGGGCAGGAGAGCACGGTGTCGTTTGGGAGCCACCAGCCAGACAGAGGAGGAAACAGGGCTGTTGGAGGGAAGATGTAAAGGCGAGGACTGGAGACAGCTGCAATATTTGATTTTACAGGTAAAAAAAGCTTGAAAATTCCTTTAGCTGGGGCATGCTATGCTGAGGAAAAGGCTGGCTTCTTCCTCCAGCAGTCCAACCCAGAGATCCCAGTGCCTTTGGCATTTGCCTCCACCTCACTCCTTAGGATCTAGCAGAGTCTAAGACTCAATGTAAATATAAAATACACAGTGTTAATGCACCACCTTAGCTGTAACCCTTCATTTGTATTGTACCTGTACTGCTGTGTTTCAGACGTCCAAATCAGTAACAAAAGTTTTCAGACTTGTTTTGGAGTGTAAGCTCTCAAAAAGAGATTTTTGTTTTTGCTGTAAGGAAACAGCAAAGTGGCTCTGCTGGAACACTTTAAAGATAAGCACATGTGGACAGCATTGCAGTTTCAGTAGTTTAAATAAAAGTCCTCTTTTTTTTCAAGTAAGTACATTTGCGTGAACTGCAATGTTTTATTTGTAGTTACCTATAGTTACCTATGGCAGTCTCTGGATGAGACAACGGGATGTATGGAAAGAGCTGGGGCTGACATGAGATAGAGGTACCTATTTGTCCCCCTGTGATTCCTCCTCCTGATACCTCTGGAGCCCAGAGGAGACCCAGACTCTCTGGTCTCAGACACATTTTCCTTTAGACCTACCCATGGCAGGGAGATTGGAACCAGAGGATCTTTAAGATCCCTTCCAACCCAAACTCCTCTGTGCTTCCACGATTCTTGGACCTCAGGGTGCATCCCGAGTGAGGATCCACTGCCTCCTGGGTCCTGGTATATAGAACATTGCAACACCAATGCCCAGGAGCGCTGGGGAGGGGTGGGGTGTCCATCACTTAAAAGCAGCATTTTAGTCCTAATGTTATCAAGCCAATCCCTGAATTCTGGCTTTAGGGGGATTTATCAGATCCTGAGAGATGGGCTACTCAGATGCAGCCACAAGGCAGGGATGTGTCCTTCCTCTTACCCAGAAGAGGAGACTGAGGTGCCAATGCCCTGCAGATCAGTTTACCAGCGGGAGGAGCCCACAATGCCCTCACTAAAATCAAACAAAATCACTCCAAACCCTTTTTGGCAGAAGGAAATAGTTGCAAAAGGGATGGGAGAGTAGCAAGCAATGCAAGAGGAAAAACTCCAGCTTCTGTATTTCCTATTGCTGGCAGGTAGGGGTGTAATTTTGGAGTTCCTTCCTTTTTAATGGGATAGGTCGTAACCTTACCATCATTTATGTGTCTCTCTGTATTTATTGCAGTGGCCTGGCCAGATGCACTGTGGAGCTGATTTCTCTCCCTCAAACATTAGTCATGTCCTCACAGATGGCAATATAACAAAGGCTATGCTTTTCACAGACTTTAGCAAGGAAAATTCCCAGTGACACTAATGGGAATTTTGTCCAGTCAGAAACAGGGCTCGGCCTGTTGTAAAAAGAAAATTCTCATGTTTATGGTGAGTTGTTTGGCATCAGTGTTCCTCTTCCTGACCTACAGCTTGACATAAAAAAAATAATCCGACTATCAGACATCTGCAATCAAGGACTTTGTAAAGCCCTGACCTTATACATGTGGAGTATCGCAGTTACACTGCACAACAGTCTGCTTCAAGGAACACGGTTTGCATTTCTTGTCCTCAAATCCAATACAAATACTCACTCAACAAAATTATTAGACGTTTCTTTATGTTCCAGTTCTCTGGGAGCACTATAACTCCAGATTACAATATTTTGAACTTAAATATGATATGCCTTTTTGAGGTGTGTGAGAGAGGATGGAGAAGATGCATGCAAATAATTAAAAGATGCTTCAAAATCGGGACAGCTGAGGTAAGTAATGTCTTTTATCTGCAATGACTTAGTCACAAAATACCTGCATGGGTGAAAAAAGAAAAGGTAGATGCTCTGCTAGGAGGACACGCTTGAGAAGGTAAGCATCGTTTTTCGTCAGCAATGATCCAGGTGGAGTAATTAACCACTGGTTGTGGTGGATGTTTCGTCAATAGTAATTGTGAAATGAGGTTTTGGTGGTATTCAGCAGATGAGCTCCAGCTGGTTTAAACCTGTACGGGTGCAGGGAGTCTTTCTGCCCCGAGTTACTCAGGGGGGTAGTCTAGACAGTAGGAATAGCTCTTCATACCCAATAATTTATGAATTAGTAGAGCCAGTGTATTAAAACAGATAATTGAAAAGTCCTCATTTGTCTAAGTGTAGGGTTGGGATTCTTTAATAACTTTTTACAAATATTAAACCCAACAGAAATTCTTTCATGACAGTCTCGCACATGGCTCAGTTCCAGGAAAAGCAACCTGCTGGGAATTGATTTTTTTCTCTGAAATTTCCAAGTGATGGAAATTGCTTGAGAATGGGAGAGTAGCACTGAAATAAAACTGAAACTCTGTCTGATAGTCACTACCTCCAGGACAGGAAAATTTCTTTCAACCTCAAGGGAGTTTCAGGTAAACAAGAAATATAGGATCGGACAGGAACTGACTTCCCTGATTTCACAATCCAAATTGCATAAAGTGAAGAAAAAAAGAAGTATTAGAAGTAAAGTGTAATTTAAAGATTGGATTTTCAAAAGCACGTTACCTAAACCTGCACATTCATTTTATCTGGAGGGAAGAAGGCACGCCATCTGATAGCAATGATTAATCCAAAGGAGGCCCAGACTTGTCCTCTTCATTTAAGAGGAAAAATTACATATTCTGTGAGGAGGTAAAAACAGCTGTACTGACTGAGATACTTGTGGCTCTTCTGGAGACTGAAGAACATGGCTGACCATCTCCCGTATGTGTTAATATTTGGGTTTTTTTTCAAAGACATAAAAGTAACTTTGGGTCTGAAATACCCAAAGTATATTGGAGACACTTTCTTCTTCATGTTATGAATTTTTGGGGGTTTGCTGACATAATTTAATGACACAAAGTCAAACCACCCAACACCACATATGGAATAGAGAAGAAAACTGATTTACAGCAAAGAGGGGAAGTTCACTGTAATGGATCCTGTGCTAACTGCGCCTTCAAGTTCAGAGAAAGACCTTAGATATTAAAGCATATCAATTGCAATAGCAAAATTAAAAAGGTTTTTGTTTGCTAGTCCTAGTGAGGGTATTTAATTGTGACCTCGTCCCAATGCCTTCCAACACTCACCTGCTTCCCAAATCACAGAGACAGGGGAGAGCACTTCACGAAGAATTAAAGGATGACTTTACAGCCATTGTTTAAAACCATAATTAACATGGTGTTTAAAGCAAAAGTGAGACAATTACCACCTCCTAAAGCCTTTAAGAAATCCGAGCAGCAGACCTCCTGCCAGACTTTCTGATATCACAGGCACCATAAACAGAGCTTTGCAAGAACCATTCCTTTCACAGCCCCGGCAGCTATTGTCCTTACGTGCTAAGTATTATTATTATTATTATTACTATTACCCTCTCTGTTTATGGTGATGTGCTAGGAAGTCAGCAACTCGGGTTTCTCAAGATCTTACTGACTCCTACAAAAAGTAGCCTCACCTCCAAAGACTGTCTGTCAGTGGGAGTTCAGATCTCTCAGGGCTTCTCCGCCAGCACTCGGTCAGCTGGGAAGATCAGAGGATCCTGGAATGGTTCGGTTTGGAAGGGATTTTAAAGCCCATCCAGTCCCACCCCCTTGCCTTGGGCAGGGACACCTTCCACTAGATCAGGTTTCTCCAAGCCCCATCCAACCTGGCCTTGGACAACTCCTATGATAAAAAGGGCAGACAGCAAGGTCTCATCTTCTTGGGTCACAGCTAGAAACGTCATGATACACTGTCCTGCTCCCTCTGGCGAGTCCCAAGCTGAGTCTCAGTGCATCATCTCCCTCTGTCTCACATCAGTCTGCAGAACAGCAGGTAAGGCAAATTGGTACTGCTTTGAAAGTGCCTTTAGACTGGACTAGTTAAACTATCCTGCAACATATTCATTACAGAAAAATGTGGTAAATTAGATTAAGTAAAGCCAGAAAGCTCCCTTAATTGCTTAGACTTACCGGGAACACAAAACTACTCGGAGTCTCAGAAGAAAGGATTCATTTTCCATACACCTGAACTATTTTAAGTGCTACCTCCGTGCCTACAGAGTCCTGCTGCAACACACTCTCTGTCCCCATCAGGGCTCTCACACAGCACTGGCTGGGATGCAGCCCTGGGATAAAGGATGTGAGCCATACCACAGCTCCGGAGCATCTTGCAGTTGAACAATGGGAAATATTTGGTAATATGTATAAAATCACAGAGTTGTTTAGGTTGGAAAAGCCCCCCAGGATCACTGAGTCCAACTATTGACCTGTCACTGCCAAGGCCACCACTAACCCATGTACCCAAGTGCCACATCCACACAGCTTTTAAATCCCTCCAGGGATGGGGACTCCACCACTGCCCTGAGCAGCTGTGCCAGGCCTGGACAATCTTTTCAGGGAAGAAATTTTCCCCAATATCCAACCTGAGCCTCCCCTGGCCCAGCCTGAGGCTGTTCCCTCTCCTCCTGTCCCTGTTCCCTGGGAGCAGAGCCCGACCCCCCCGGCTGCCCCCTCCTGTCAGGGAGCTGTGCAGAGCCACAAGGTCCCCCCTGAGCCTCCTTTGCTCCAGGCTGAGCCCCTTTCCCAGCTCCCTCAGCCGCTCCTGGGGCTCCAGCCCCTTCCCAGCTCCGCTCCCTGCCCTGGACACGCTCCAGCCCCTCAGTGCCTCTCTTGTCCTGAGGGGCCCAGAGCTGTCCCCAGCACTGGAGGTGCCTCAGCAGTGCCAGCACAGGGGACAGTGCAGAAGACACAATAACTGCTCAGCTTGTGGTGCTGCCCTGCTCAGACCGTGCCAGTCTCAGCCTCAGTGGGATCCCTGGGGCTGCAGATTCCCTGACGCTTCTTCCTCTTCCTCCTCCTCCTCCTCTTCCTCCTCTTCCTGCCACCCTTCACCCTTGGCAGCCCCACCGGCTGCCACCTCCACGCTGCCCCACCGTCTGCCCACTCTGTTCCTCGACAACCTTTCTCACCAGGGCCACCCCCCTTCCTCAGTTTACCCAGCTATGACTGTGCTTACCAACAGGTTATTACCTCTCTGTGTAATTACTGCAGGGCAGATCAGCCACTGGCAGTCAGAAGGTGCACGGTTGCTCCCCTCCCAGACTCCAAAGGGCACCTACTGCAAAGCAGAACTGATTTTTTTTTGTTCACAGTTAACATGTAATCCATGGTCTGACTGAAAACTCAACCGAGAAACAGCTAAGAGGGAGGAAACCATGTAACAAACCTAATTTCTATCTCCCTACCCCCAAAATAAGAAAGTCTGTCATTAGATGACATGGTGTTAAAGGAATGCTGTAACGTACAGAAATCCCATGCCATTATACGCGCCCCTGAGGGCAGTGTGGATTTCTGTTCCAGCATCTGCCAAGGCGCTTCATCTCTGCTCACCAGGCTGGATAGCAAAAACTCAATGCCTCATACACCGTTTGACACTGATTGAAAACATTAATTTCACTATTGGCACTTGCCTGGCTGGACCACGCATTAGATGGCATTCACCTCACATAAATTTTGACTGAAGAAAGCTAGATTTCTGGTCTAATATCATTTAGTGTCTCCTAGATGGTCTCTGAGAGGAGAAAAATCCCTTCAGAGTGCAGTTCCTTCTTGCCGACACCCATTGCAATGTGGGTGATCCACCCTTGTTGGGACCCTGCTCACCCCCCGGAGATGCCCGGGGAGCTGGGTGGTCCGGGCGGGGCACGGGGTCAGTGATGCACTGCAGCTCAGACAGGTTTGTTTTGGGGATCGCTGCTTTGGAACCCAACAAACAACTGCGCCCTGGGAGGTCTGCAGCTGTGGTGCCACTGCCCAGCTGGGAGCAGCTGTTTTCATGGAGCCAGAATGGTTTTGGTTGGAAAGGACCTTGAAGATCATCCCATTCCACCCCCTGCCATGGACCTTGAAAATTATTGCATTCTACCCCCTACTGTGGGTTGGGACATCTTCCACCAGACCAAGTTGCTCCAAGCCCTGTCCAACCTGGCCTTGGACACTTCCAGGGATCCAGGGGCAGCCACAGCTGCTCTGGGCACCCTGTGCCAGGGCCTCGCCACCCTCACAGCCAGCAATTCCTTCCCAATATCCCATCTGTCCCTGCCCTCTGGCACTGGGAAGCCATTCCCTGTGTCCTGTCCCTCCATGCCTTGTCCCCAGTCCCTCTGCAGCTCTCCTGGAGCCCCTTCAGGCCCTGCCAGGGGCTCTGAGCTCTCCCTGGAGCCTTCTCTTGTGCAGGTGAACAGCCCCAGCTGTCCCAGGCTGGCTGCAGAGCAGAGGGGCTCCAGCCCTGGGAGCATCTCCGTGGCCTCCTCTGGACTGGCTGCAGCAGCTCCAGCTCCTTGTGCTGTTGGAGCCCAGGGCTGGGGCAGCTCTGCAGGTGGGGTCTCAGCTGAGCACAGGGGCAGAGGGGCAGAATCCCCCCTCCCCTGCTGCCCCAGTCTGGGCTGCACCCAGCCCATGTTCCTGCCCACAGTTGCCACCAAGGGTCTGCAGGCAGTCACAAAGCAGCCGTTTCCCTAAAAGAGTGAGTGCATGACCCCATTTGATAGAGCACAGACAATGATGTGCCATTTCACCACGTAATCCTTCTGAACTCAGAGCCTCTGGGAGCTGAGGAAATCGGCGTGTCCTCTTGCAAAGGCCTGTGTCCTACTGCCATCTCCCCCTGTGTGGGTGCAAGTCCCAGGAATCCTGATTCCTTGTCTCCCTGGCAATTCATTTTCTTGCAGTGGCAGAGGTATTGCACAAGGTCTGCTTTTTCCTTCCTTTCTGGTTCAAGAGTTTTGTTGATAGGAATAGGGGAGGCTGTGAGTTGTGGAGGTTGAAGGGACTGAGCCCTGGAGGGGAGGTGAAGAAGAACAGCTGGAACACAATGACAGTCAATGCTCAAGCACCAGAAACCCTAGGAGACCTGTTTCCTTCCTTCTCCAGATTTGGGTGCCAAAGTTTCCTGCCTGGAAGCAATTTCCTGTGCCCCCCTGTCTTTCACGTCTGCCTGCTCCCTCTCTACCACCATCTCCATCATTTGTCTGGAGATAAACCTTTCAGTCCCACTCCGGTGGCCTGGTGAGCCATCATGGTTTTGTGCTGGCAGGCGTCAGTGGGAGTCACCAGCCCCGTGTCTGATCTGCAGATGATTACAAAAGCATCTGAAACCCTTTATGCTTCCCCATTGCTTCCTCTTCCCGATTTCTACTTCCCTCTCCCTGCAGTTAATTGAGTTTTGCCCACCGAGAGCTGAACTTTCCAAACCAATGCATCCTTAATATTTAAATTGCTGTGCTGCAGGTAGCAGGGGGCTCCATATGGCACTGGGAAACCTACACCTCTCGAGCCAGGGCACAGCCTGACACGGCAGGTGTAGAGGTGAGGCTGAATGCTGTGCCCCAAGGACACAAGAGGGAGGATTGCCCTTGAGAGCAAAATAACTTGCGTCAGCCAGAACACCCAGTGCTTCAGGCTCAGAGCTACAGGGTCATTAATAAACACAGACAGAGAGAGAGACAGAGAGGGTCTAGAAAGATCATACACCTGCATTATAACCTGGCACCATATGCATTATAACCCTCGCACAAACTCTTTTATGTGGAATAGTCCCCCAACAGCCTCCTTGGGAAATAAAGTGTTGCCTACTGGAATGAAAACATTCAATAAAAAGGTCATTTTTGTGAACAAGGCTTTGGAAATAGAAAAGTACTTTTCCATCATGAGTACGGAACAGTGAAGAACACACACAGGGGGCAATAAAAGCCGAATTAAATTCTTTTGCTGTGTGCTTGATAATGGTATAGGACCACGTTTGTATGTGCATACCTAAGTGAGGTGTCCCTTCTTTGTAGTTCCCCAACATCTCTTCTTGAGCCAGCATTTGTAAAATGATATTCCTATATTTACTTAAGCATCTATTTAAAGAGGAACCCCTCACAATTACTCACCACACAGATAGATGACACTGTTTGGCTGTGTTTATTTAGTTTCTATTAGTGATTGGCAAAAAGTCTATTGTGGCTTCAAAGCAGATATAGATGAATGACCCATTGATCATAAAATAAAGTATGATGATCCCTTCTAGGCCTTGTGTAAAATGGCATGTAGAGGGGACACGTATCATTGTCTCATCCTGCCACTCGGTGATATAATATAAAATCCAGTCATTCTGGTAGGTTTGGCTCAAAAGAAGTTGTACATACAGCGTTGGCAGGCCATGGTGTGGAATAACGAGAGCAATTCAGGGGAAGCTGTTAGCTTCAAAGCATGAGTACATTTGTCACTGCAGGTGAGATGTCTTCCCACAAGTCCTCTGTCAGTGATGATGGACAAAATACGGGCCATCAGAATGCTGAGCTCAAATTTTTGGCTTGCTGTTACCTGCTGGTGCAAGGTTCATCCTCTGGGAGCTCAAGCACAGGCTGTCCTCTGCTCAGCTTCACTCATCCAGAGCTTGGTCATGGAGTGATATGGATGACACAGGCAGAGCATCATCTGGACCACGATCAAAGGACGCATGAAAATTCACTCTTTGCCATCATGTATTTCACTGCCCTGAGTAGCTCTGCTCATGGAGAGCTTGCAGAGTGCCTGGCCTGCCCTTTTTTTGGTTTGGCCATCTGGGCAAACACTCATCAAGTCTGGCTCCAGGTGAATAGTTCTCGATTAACGCCTTTTCAGCAAATTTAGCCTTCCAGGTGAGGTTGGTTATCGCAGAAATTGGTGTTGTCTATGCTCAGAGGGGTTAGCGCAGAACTGTACCACGGCACCCAGACACTCCTTGCTCAGGGAACACATCTGGTACTGACTTCCAAACTCTTCCTCCTGTGTAGTTCAAACCCCTCTCCCAAGTGGCACGAGCTAGAAGAGCAGGAGGATGTGTCTGTGTTGGCAAAGTTGACACTACTGGGAGGATGTTTTTGCTGATACTCATTAGCCCTGCCAGTCAAACCCCAAGCCTGATCAACTGGCCATTTCCTTTTCGCTTCCAAGGTGTTGGTCCATGGCCTTCTGTTGTCATACCCACCCACCTGGCTGCTGAGCCATTGATGGGGCAGGAACTGCTGCCTCTTAAGGAAGAAGAAATCCTCCAGGATTGTGAGGGTGCTAACAGTGATGGATCCTAAATAACACCAGTCAAGATTTTCTCGTGAATTTTCCAAATGCTGTGGTTGAGATGAAGACAGAAGCAGAGGACTGAGTTATCTAGTGGTCATGCTGTAGTCTCGTGCTTTGTGGAATGATGTGCAAACCTAGTACACACAGTCAAAGCAAGAGTCCAGGGCGATTATTTGAAATGAGATGCCAAAATAACCCAAAGTACACTTAATATGCCTGGAAACAAGACTTGCTCCCGAGGGAGGTAGAGCATCCTCAATTTTTACTGATATCAGGGAGAGCTTGAAAGTATCTACAACACGTGTTGTAGCTGGAACACCTTTGAAGATAGAGATGTCCCTGTCTGGAGAGTTGGGTTTGGTCTGTGAGACACAAGAAGCACCTTGTTTTCCTCACCGTGACCTTGCCGGAAGATGAGTGAAGTGAGCAACAAAGAGGAGAGATCTTGGGGAGAAAGTCGAGGGCAGAAAGAGGGGAGACACATGTCTGCAGCCCAGTTTCAGTCCCAGTGCACGCCTCGTGCACAGGACTTGGGCTTAAGGATTTTAACAGAGGGGTAACCAACCAAAAATCTTTTCAGGTGATATGTGACTGTAGGATATGCACAACAAACAGACCCTTCCTGCACTTCCTTGTGGGTGAGCTTGTCTCTTCTGGACAAGGTGACCCCAGGAGTTTTTTGGCCCCAGACTCCCAGCCTAAACTGCAGGATATTTTTATTTAAAATTGGGAAATACGCTTCACTGTAAGTATCACGCAGGCACTTTTGTTAATTTTTACCCCAGACCTGTCTTTTCTTTCCCCTGAATTGTCATAATGCTATAAAAGACACACACATATACATATATTAATGTATATACTACTGCTGTCAGTCACGGCATAGCCTTTCCTTACACTCACCAAGAATACTCCTTGCAGACCCTGGCTTTGCTGAAGGCTCTCCTTCTCCAGTTGGAACTTATTGATGTTAAACTGTTAGATGCTGGATGAATTTAGTTGTTTTTGATGCCTTTTGATGATGCTGCTGTCTGAAGGTTATCTGCTACAGTGATTTCATAATCCTTTTGAGTCTCTTTCATATCTTCAAAAGGCAGGAAATAGGGTTTTTTAGCTATTCAAGAGCCACTCATCTGCAGGTAAAAAATTTAACAGCTTGTGGGAGTGCTGCTTAGTGCCAGCAATAATGTGATTGATCTTTCCTGGAACTGAAAAAATGGTTCTTAGAAGTGACATTATGAAAGGCAAAAATTGAGATATTTTCTTTCACTTGTCGACTAGGTACACTTAATAGAAGAAAACAAATACCTAGTATTGAAAGGTGACTGGTCTCCTTGCATTTCCATGGCAAAATTCAATAGTTAACTTTTGGGGGGCATCGGAGGTTTTATTCGCTTTAAGATTTGGACTAGAAAAAGAACAGCTTGCTCAAGGACTTTCCAATTTAGATGTTTTTAGTAGAAAAAGAAACATGTTTAGAGTTAGCTTCATTTTCCTTTTTGGGGACAGGAGGATTTAAGAGCAAAACCCAAATTGCATGTACTATTGTATGACATACAGATCCAGATGGTCAGGCTGGCTTATCTTTATTCCAGGATTTGTATGTACTGAGCCCCAGAACACGAATTTGGCACGTATCTCGCTATTTTTTCGTTCAGAGCTACCTGATGAGCCCTTCTTGTGTAAGCACTGATAGCTGCTCCTCTCGGGCTCCGGGAGCTGCACTGTTTTATCTCAAGGCCGTGGTGCTGCCTTTCCCATCCCAGGCACGAAAAAATAGGCAGGAAAACAGAGTTAAAGTGTTGCAACATACTCAAATGAAACAATATCCGTAGTTTTGACTGAGCAGAAACATGACTTCGAGCAACCTGGCCTAGAGGAAAGTGCCCGGCCCATGGCAGTGGGTCAGAACTAGATGATATTAAGGTCCCTTTCTACCCAAACCAGTCTGGAGCTCAGATTATCACATAGAACACTTGAATAAGTTTCTTGACTGGTTTCTGGTTTCCCAGAGTATAATGGTTTGGATTCTGGAGTTGATTTTGTCCAGCAAATGACTACTCAATGTCCCATCTTCCCACACTCCAGAAAAATAAATAAATACCTTTTGTAGGTCAGAAACATCTTTATGGCTAAACACGTCTACATACCACACACGGAATATGGCCTTTCTCTGAAGAAGATATTCGTGGAGGCAGGAGCTCGCTGGGAGGGTTTTTTTGTCCCAGGAGAGCTTCCTAGCACACTGTCCCTGAAGAAAAGGGCTCCTGAAGCCGAGTTTCCTGTGGGTAATCCTCCAGGGAGCTGGGTGACAGATTCGCTGACTTCATGAGCTTCTTTCCAAGCCTCATTTCTCATTTAGTTTCCTAAGAGGAAATGAGACTCCTATTATCTTGGTCTGATGCTCTCACCGGCATGAAAATTATGATGTGAAAATATTTACTAAAGCTTTTCTTCTGCCTTAAGCAAATAAAAGAAGAAATTGCATAGAATCACAGAATGGTTCAGGTTGGAACTTCACGCTCATCCAGTGCCACCCCTGCCATGGGCAGGGACACCTTCCACTCTCCCAGGCTGCTCCAAGCCCCAAAGTCCAGCCTGGCCTCAGACACTGCCAGGGATCCAGGGGCAGCCACAGCTGCTCTGGGCACCCTGTGCCAGGGCCTCCCCACCCTCACAGACAGCAATTCCTTCCCAGTATCCCATCTGTCCCTGCCCTCTGGCACTGGGAAGCCATTCCCTGTGTCCTGTCCCTCCATGCCTTGTCCCCAGTCCCTCTGCAGCTCTCCTGGAGCCCCTTCAGGCCCTGCCAGGGGCTCTGAGCTCTCCCTGGAGCCTTCTCTTGTGCAGGTGAACAGCCCCAGCTGTCCCAGGCTGGCTGCAGAGCAGAGGGGCTCCAGCCCTGGGAGCATCTCCGTGGCCCTTTATTTCTGGTGTTGTTCTTGCTGTTTTTTTTTTTTTTTATTTTAGGAAGTGCAGTCTGGATTTGCTCCCACCTTCTGATGTGTCCCAGCTCCTGTCAATAGCTTGGGATGATGCCAGGGAAGACCCCCTAACAGGAGACCTGCAGGTACAACACTTCCTGGCACAGCTCTCCTAGCAGTTCTCCACCACCCGCTGGTTCCTACATGGAAGCGTGGGGATTATCTCTGCAGAGAAATGTTTATTTTAGCAAGTATGGCTAGGTGGTATTTTTAGCAGTGGTGGTAGTAGTAGTTTCATGAGAAAGCCTGTAGTTCATCAGCATTTTCAGCCATGTATCTTATCTCCTAAATGTAAGCGTCTGCCGGGGCTTATTGTACAATGTTGCCTTCATCGCCCAGCACTTAATCTACACGAGATTTATTTACTTTAGTAACTAGAGGAAGCAAATAACCACTGCGTGTCTCGATTCAAGTAACTCCGTTAGTGCTGTGTGACGAAGTATCACTCTGTTGGGACACTTTTTATCCTTCCTAAGAAAAAAATAATTAAAAAATAAAAAAAAAAACACAACAAAACAAACAAAAACCCAAACAAAACAAAACAAAACAAACAAACAAAAAAACCCCCCAAAACCCCATACAAAAACCAGAACAAAAGCAAAAATGCACAGCCCCAGGCAATGCATTAAGTGAGGCTCTCTGGCCTGACCTGTCCAGGTACCTGGTGTGGTGGAGGGCAGTCAGAAAGCAGCAACCAAAACAAAATGTCAAAGTCCTTACAAAAGCACCTTCTTCCAAACCACTAGCATTGCTTGCTTTATATATGGCAAAACTGGAGAGCTGCTCTCTCCTTCAGTGTTTATTTCTGCTGGTATAATTAGCTGATTTTTCAACCAGTAATATTGCTTAGTAGTGACTTCCTTTTAAAAAATCGTTTTAGGCTGTGCAAATCTTCTTGGCTTTGTGTGCATACAATGACTTGAACTGGTAGGACCCCAATGTACTAAGGCAGTGCTGCTAATTAATTCTTGGCTGCAGAAGTCCTGATAAGAGTAAACAAAGAGTGAAATTAGCTCAGGAGAAGACACAGGAATTCGCAGGCAAACCCACATCCTTCCATGATATCATTGGGAATCCGCCCGTACTCCACCCATACGCTTGACTGAGCCCTGGCCGAAGGCAAGAGAGAGGATTTTTGGGAGGGTGAGCTGTGGATCCTAGAGAGACTCAGTGTAATTTACAGCCTGTAAGGATTTTATTCCCATTAGCTCGGAGAGCAAGATACTTTACATTTACTCTCACACGGCGAAGCCAAAAGCCTGAGCCCCCACGCCCACACTGGTCATCTCTGCACCACCCAGCAAAGCCCCTCGAAGCCCTTGATCCTGTGGGATGGCTGCTGAGATGCACAAAACGTTGGTCCTGTGCTGTTTCAGAGGCTGCTTGTCCAAGAAGCTCTGTGTATGCTCAGGGAGGAGCTGTCAGACTCCTGCTGATAGCAGTGCTGTGCTGGGCAGAGCACCGGCAGCTGCCTGAAGGATGCCCCAAATGATGCTCACTGGCCATGCTCCCCCAAATCCAGCAGGCCTGGTACCATGCGTAACACTTCCCCAGGATGCCTCAGTGATAAACTGATGTCAAAATGATGATTTTTTTTTTTCTTTTTATTTCCTGCAATGAGGAGATGGTGAGAGCATCACAGCGCTGGTGTGTGTTGCCATGACATTGGAGTAATTGCTGCTACTTTCTCTGACAGAAATTAATTCTTTCAGAATTAAGTGACCAATTTTGCCAACACTCAGCTGCAGGAGGAAAGGAATTTTCTCTAATTCAGCAAACAGATGCGCTTCCTATACACTTCCATACCTACACCTCCACAACAGCAGCGAAGAGTTTTTGCTGTTCCCACTGTTGGCNTTAGGAAGTGCAGTCTGGATTTGCTCCCACCTTCTGATGTGTCCCAGCTCCTGTCAATAGCTTGGGATGATGCCAGGGAAGACCCCCTAACAGGAGACCTGCAGGTACAACACTTCCTGGCACAGCTCTCCTAGCAGTTCTCCACCACCCGCTGGTTCCTACATGGAAGCGTGGGGATTATCTCTGCAGAGAAATGTTTATTTTAGCAAGTATGGCTAGGTGGTATTTTTAGCAGTGGTGGTAGTAGTAGTTTCATGAGAAAGCCTGTAGTTCATCAGCATTTTCAGCCATGTATCTTATCTCCTAAATGTAAGCGTCTGCCGGGGCTTATTGTACAATGTTGCCTTCATCGCCCAGCACTTAATCTACACGAGATTTATTTACTTTAGTAACTAGAGGAAGCAAATAACCACTGCGTGTCTCGATTCAAGTAACTCCGTTAGTGCTGTGTGACGAAGTATCACTCTGTTGGGACACTTTTTATCCTTCCTAAGAAAAAAATAATTAAAAAAAAAAAAAAAACACAACAAAACAAACAAAAACCCAAACAAAACAAAACAAAACAAACAAACAAAAAAACCCCCCAAAACCCCATACAAAAACCAGAACAAAAGCAAAAATGCACAGCCCCAGGCAATGCATTAAGTGAGGCTCTCTGGCCTGACCTGTCCAGGTACCTGGTGTGGTGGAGGGCAGTCAGAAAGCAGCAACCAAAACAAAATGTCAAAGTCCTTACAAAAGCACCTTCTTCCAAACCACTAGCATTGCTTGCTTTATATATGGCAAAACTGGAGAGCTGCTCTCTCCTTCAGTGTTTATTTCTGCTGGTATAATTAGCTGATTTTTCAACCAGTAATATTGCTTAGTAGTGACTTCCTTTTAAAAAATCGTTTTAGGCTGTGCAAATCTTCTTGGCTTTGTGTGCATACAATGACTTGAACTGGTAGGACCCCAATGTACTAAGGCAGTGCTGCTAATTAATTCTTGGCTGCAGAAGTCCTGATAAGAGTAAACAAAGAGTGAAATTAGCTCAGGAGAAGACACAGGAATTCGCAGGCAAACCCACATCCTTCCATGATATCATTGGGAATCCGCCCGTACTCCACCCATACGCTTGACTGAGCCCTGGCCGAAGGCAAGAGAGAGGATTTTTGGGAGGGTGAGCTGTGGATCCTAGAGAGACTCAGTGTAATTTACAGCCTGTAAGGATTTTATTCCCATTAGCTCGGAGAGCAAGATACTTTACATTTACTCTCACACGGCGAAGCCAAAAGCCTGAGCCCCCACGCCCACACTGGTCATCTCTGCACCACCCAGCAAAGCCCCTCGAAGCCCTTGATCCTGTGGGATGGCTGCTGAGATGCACAAAACGTTGGTCCTGTGCTGTTTCAGAGGCTGCTTGTCCAAGAAGCTCTGTGTATGCTCAGGGAGGAGCTGTCAGACTCCTGCTGACAGCAGTGCTGTGCTGGGCAGAGCACCGGCAGCTGCCTGAAGGATGCCCCAAATGATGCTCACTGGCCATGCTCCCCCAAATCCAGCAGGCCTGGTACCATGCGTAACACTTCCCCAGGATGCCTCAGTGATAAACTGATGTCAAAATGATGATTTTTTTTTCTTTTTATTTCCTGCAATGAGGAGATGGTGAGAGCATCACAGCGCTGGTGTGTGTTGCCATGACATTGGAGTAATTGCTGCTACTTTCTCTGACAGAAATTAATTCTTTCAGAATTAAGTGACCAATTTTGCCAACACTCAGCTGCAGGAGGAAAGGAATTTTCTCTAATTCAGCAAACAGATGCACTTCCTATACACTTCCATACCTACACCTCCACAACAGCAGCGAAGAGTTTTTGCTGTTCCCACTGTTGGCTAACACGTTGCAGTTTGCACTGGGACGCTGTGGGCCTGATGATAGAGCACAACAAAATGCAATCTTGAAACTTTCCCTAAAGCACAGTAAGAGCGGAGCAGGAGAATATAAAGGTGCAAGGTGGCAAAACCATGTCTAGGTTGGCTACTTCAAAAAACAAATCCAGTTCCCCCTGGATGGTTTCCTCTGTGGTTTAAGCCACAGATCTTTGATTCAGTGGACACCGTGGATGCCCAGATTTGCCATTTTCCACAATGTTCTTGACCACACTCTTGCCAGAGCCACCTAAGTACCAACCTGCAGGGCCCACGTTCTGCTTGCTCACATGTTCTATCCCAGCAACAACTGTTACATAAAAAGCTTGTACAGGTAATCCAAGGTAAAAAGCAATTAGCTAAAACCCAGGATCAGGTAAAACTATACAATAATAAGGAGACGGAGCGAGCCCTGGCTTAGTGAGCGCTGGGAAACTTGAGTGGTTTTAATAAGCACCCTGAAGCCTTGCTGCCTACTGCAGGTCATGGTGTTCCTGTGCCTGCCGTACCCAAGGCAGGATGAGATGTTTTCAAACAGTTCCTGACAGCCTGTCTAGGCAGGAGATTGCCAATCTGCTGACGGAAGAGTTCTGCCAAATCCTCCTGTTTAGAAGGGGTCCCATTCAGGATCTGTCAGGTTTTGCCCATCTCCCCTCTGGGATCCCCTCTATATTAAAAAAATCCCCGTGGTAGTTAAGGCTAAAAGGACTCCTCACCCAGGAGCTTTGGCTTTTGCTATGTAAAAAATAGCAGCAACACCTCAGATTTCCTAATTGTTTTACATTTATTTTGGAGTTTGACATTAAAGGGGGAAAGGGAATATATAGGGAATATATAGTTTTCCTATCCGTCTTGCAGATACTGAGGTTAAAGAGATTTGACTTGCAGGAAGACCACCCAGCCAGCCTGTGGGAGAGCTGGCAGATGAACAAAGCCCTCTTGATTTATTAGCAAGCATCCATCCTAGAAGATGTTGATCCTTCCTCCAGAGAAGGGGATGGTCCTTTAATAGCACAGCTAATTAGGGATTTGTTTTATTTTTTATTTTAACCAGGTCATACTGCACCCCAAAGACTTTTCATATTTTTCCTTCCAGCACCTGGTGGAGGATGTTGGAAAATCCTGCTGGCCTTTGGTGGCCCCAGACGCCCGAGGGCCTCTGTTCTGCCTCCAGCACTTTCCCCTGCCACGCACTGAGCAGCCTTCCCGTGTGAAACAGGGAGTCATTTTGCTGAGCCATGTTTTAAAACAAGGTTTGGATGAGCATCTCGAATGTTTCCTTGAAATCCCCCCACCTCCGAGTCATCGGAATGACTTTGGAAAGCAACCAGAGCAAACAATCCCCATCCTCTCAGAGAAGTGGCAGCCCCGGCTCCCTGCTGGGTGGCATCAGCCCCTCATGCCTCCGCCCTGTTTCCGGACATAAGCCCTTGTCCATTTGCCAAATCCAGAACTGGGTTATTGTTTCCATTGCTGCATCTCTGGAGTTCACTTCTTTTCCTGGAAACCTGTCCTAGATGTGTCAGGCTCCTGAACGTCTGTGGGTGATGGCAGCTCTCTGCGAAACACAGCTAGGAATTGTGTCCCGTGCACCCCAGTGAGAAAATCCCAGCAATACGGACTCTTCCATTAGGGCTGGAGTCCCTCTGCTCTGCAGCCAGCCTGGGACAGCTGGGGCTGTTCACCTGCACAAGAGAAGGCTCCAGGGAGAGCTCAGAGCCCCTGGCAGGGCCTGAAGGGGCTCCAGGAGAGCTGCAGAGGGACTGGGGACAAGGCATGGAGGGACAGGACACAGGGAATGGCTTCCCAGTGCCAGGGGGCAGGGACAGATGGGATATTGGGAAGGAATTGCTGTCTGTGAGGGTGGGGAGGCCCTGGCACAGGGTGCCCGGAGCAGCTGTGGCTGCCCCTGGATCCCTGGCAGTGCCCAAGGCCGGGCTGGATGGGGCTTGGAGCAGCCTGGGCCAGTGGAAGGTGTCCCTGCCCACGGCAGGGGGTGGCACTGGATGGGCTTCGAGGTCCTTTCCCGCCTAAATAATTCTATGATTAGAATTATATGATATACCCATATGCTTAACCCTCCTTCCTAAGACAAAAGCTGGGTGGCTTCCCAACATCTCGGGAAACCTCAGGAATAAGGAGGGGAACTCCACAGGAAGCACAGACAAGGAGAAAACGGGGACAGGTGGCCTGAGGGAGAGGACACCTGTGCTGTTCCGAGTGGCTTGAGCAGTGCATCTCTCTGCTTTACTGGAGATTGCATTGTAAAGGCACTTTTCAGCTTTTTCTACAATACAAGCCTCAGTGCACGAGAGCAGCAGACAGAGCACTAAAATGGACCTCATGACTGGACACCAAAACGTTATATACAGCTTCTTCTTTTCTAAGAATGGCTGGCAAATAAACTCAGGCCAACCACTGTGTGTTCCTAAAGCCTGCAAAGCCTTTTCCAAGTATAAAATTTGTGACTTAAGAGCAAGAGCAGGATCTTGATATTTGGTTCATACTGGATAATCTGTAAATGATGGGTTAGAATTGCCATTGAACTGGAATTCTGACTATTGTCAGAAACGATTTGCACTGAATAAACTATGAATTAGCTTCTGAGCCAGCTCAGCACATAAAGAAACAGAAAGATTTGTGACTCCACGCAACTGAAAAAAACAACCTGTGCTAAAACCACTGAGTCCAGTTCTTTGGGGTAACGTTTTGTGTACCCACAAATCCACCTGATCTCCTTCCAGTCTGTGGGGGGCAGGTGGGATGTGCCAAAAATGAGTGCAGGAAAGGTGACCACACGATTCACCCTTTCCTGTTTCACACATCAGCCAATCCATCTGGCAATCTTTATTGATTTGGCACCAGCCTTTTCTTTAATGGATTTCTGAAAAGTTTTGCTCTCAGTTGTTTGTGTTCTGAGCTGTTCTCTGGTGCTTGCAGAGCCCCAGCTCCCACTGGTGTGGTCTCTGCTCTGTGGGCCTCAGGAAGTCCTGGCTTGGGCCAAGGTTTGCAGCTCTTGGCCCGTGTGCTGCACTTGATACATCAGCATGTAAGTAAGAAACAGCTGAGCATCAATATATAATTTTTTTTTTTCCTTAAGATAAGTCTCCACCTATCCCATGAAATGCCTCCAATGTAAAAGCAAGCTTACAGGAAGGCCCAGTGCATTACTCCTGTGGCTGCTGAGAAATAGGAGTCCTTTTTTCAAGCTGATTTCCAGGTAACAGGACAGTATCTGATGTAAGGCCTCCCATGGCTGTTTGTGAAGTGAAATTATTTCACTTTGCACAGTGAAAAATCACCTGACCGTCCCTGACATGACAGCATTTTCTGTCCTGATTGAAAAACAAAATGGGAAATACTTTTAAAATTGAATGCCAGGGAATAAAGCACATGGCAGGGCTTGGTTTTAAGGGGAAGCTGACTGGCACAACACATACAGTAATTCTTATTACTATGGCATAACTCCTCCATCTTCCAGCATGTGAGTGATTTTATTGTGCCTCCAAAGAAGACAAGGATGTCCCTGTGGTCCACATCTGGCTGGCTGTGGTTAAGCAGTGAAGACATAGACCCCTTAACCCATGAAAATTCACACCACTGGGCCCAGTGCCTGCACCACGTATGTCATGTGGCTTTCAGAAACCTCAGTACACACCCCTGCCATTGGCTTGTAGTGTTTTGAAGGATAGCAAGATCAATTTTTAAAGGGACTCCCAGCGTGTTGAAGGTGTCCCTGCTCCTTGCAGGAGGGCTGGACCGGGTGCCCTTTAAAGATCCCTTCCAACCCAAGCTGTTCCCTGGTTCCATGATTTCAGTGAGTTCTTGTTTTTAACTCGCTGGTTGGGTTTGCAAAGGTCAGTAAAACCAGTGCCTAAAGAACTACATAAATCTGGCAACCCACAGCAAACTCCACCTCCCGGGGCTCTGCAGAGCCCACCTTCCCCCTTCTCTTCCCTCCATCCATCTCTACCCGGTGCGTACCGAGTCTGACACAGCCTCCAAGGGACCTGAGGAGCCGGTTCAGGGGTTTACTGTGGGGCTTGGCTGGGCTCCGGCCCCTGGACATCACGCTGGAATGCGTGCCCTTCACCCCTGCCCCAGGGCACCATCTCCTGGCACGAACCTTCAGTGAGAAGGTTGCTGACTCCACCTGATGGTACACGCTGGGGTGGAGATCACGTCTGGGTGTCCTGCTGAGCCACAGACCAGAATATGAGTTATGTTTAATTAGCTTTTACTCATCAGTGCCTCAGGTACTCCTGTGGCCTCAAACCCTGCTGTGGGCAGCAGGAGCTGCAGAACCCTTTGAAGGGCCTGGCTGCCCTTGGACAGTCCAAGGAGGGACACATCCAAGGTGGCAGGAGGCACAGCAGCACCATCCCAGCATTAGCAGGGACCTGGTTTTGAAACACAGGCTCCAGGTGGAGACGGACTGATTCGCCCTGGGAGGGGAGCAGGGGTGGGAGCTTGCAGAGGATGCAGCCTGCTCGATTTCCCTACAAAGTGTAAACCCCTTGTCACTGCCTAACGAGATCTTGCAGGGGAACAGCTCCTCTGATGCTGGAGCACCCTTGCAGACCTTTCAAACACAACATCGCTTAAACCCAGCAGTTTTCCTTGTTCATGTATCACAGAATCACAGAATGGTTTGGGCTGGAAGGGACCTTAAACCTCATCCAGTGCCACCCCCTGCCGTGGGCAGGGACAGCTTCCACTAGACCAGGCTGCTCCAAGCCCCGTCCAGCCTGGCCTTGGGCACTGCCAGGGATCCAGGGGCAGCCACAGCTGCTCTGGGCACCCTGTGCCAGGGCCTCCCCACCCTCACAGGGAAAAATTTCTTCCCATTATCTACTCTAAACCTACTTTCTGCCAGTGGGAAACCATTACCCCTTGTCCTGTCACTCCAGGCCCTTGAAAATTGTCTCTCTCCATGTCTTTGCCAGCTCCTTCAGTCACTGGAAGGCCACAATTTGGTCACCTTGGAGCTTCCCCACTCCAGGCTGAACAATCCCAATTCTCTCAGCCTTTCCTGATACCAGAGCTGCTCCATCCCTCTGATCAACTTGATGCCTCCTCTGGACTGTCTCCAGCAGCTCCACATCCTTCCTGTGCTGGGACCCCCACGCTGGAGGCAGCTTTGCTGGTGGGGTCTCCCCTGAGCAGGGCAGAGGGGCAGAATCCCCTCAGAGCACGTGGACAGGTGGATGGGGTCAGCCCCGTCCCTCCCCCGGGAGGCTTCAGGCTTGAAGGCAACACGAGTTCAGCAGCCCTGTTCCCCACCAACTGGTTTGAATAAGTTATGGGCTGGAAACCTGGAACATTTGTTCTGGTGAATATTAACGTCGATCCCTGGGTGCTGATGTTTATCTGACCAGGCTCTTTAAATAATTGGAAGGTACATGCATGAGTTCAAAGCCATCAGCTAAGCTGTTGCCTTCCCCTGCCCTTATCTGTGCGCGTGTCAGGCGAGGCAAGCTCCATCAGCCTGATGTTTTGTGTTTGGGCAGCTTCAAAGGCCTCTGCGAATGCATACAAGGTGCCTGCCCGCACAAAACACCCCTGCCTGCACAAAAATGAGCAGGAAAGAATAAGAATTGTATAAAGCTGGTTTCTTCTCTTTTTCTTTCTTTTTTTTTTTTTTTTTTTAATTGCCCTTTCCTTAACAAGCACTGATGGGCCGCATGCAAATCTTGCCTTCCCTTTTTACTCCCTACAGCCATGTGGTTGTTGCAACCATGCTGATAATTTAAACATCTCGCGCTTCAGGCAGGTCCCTGATGGCAAAAAAATTAATATTTTAATTAAAGTGGTTCAGACAGAGTCTCTCTCCCTCACTCTTCAGATGCTGGTTTTACAAAGGACATTTGTTTATAAGGCTCAGCTGGATTTTTCTTAAGAAGTTCCCTAAGCATTTCAGTTGCCATCTGTGCACCTTTGTTGTTCAAGTGCTTTAGCAGAACTTCCCCAGTTCCATCTAAATTGATAAATTCATCCAGTCCCCACTTGATATCACTGCAGAGCAGCTGTTTGTGGAGTTGTTTAATCTCCACGAGGACACTGTGGTTAAAAGCCAGGCTTGCATCCATATGAAAACATGGCACAAGCAGGATGCTCTGCCTCTGCGGGTCCTTGCAGGCCAGGGGTGTCTGAGGCTGTTCAGAGCTGGGTATTTAACATTTCCATGAAAACCAGGCTGGCGGCGTGTCTCCCTGGAAACCTTGCGCTGCCGAAGAGGACGATCTGCTTTCCCCGCTGTTTTGCACCCACAGGTTGTTTTTTTCCTCCCCACACGACATTGATTTTGGGGGATGCAGAGGTCACTGTGGTGGGGTACCTGGGGCAGAAGTTGGGACTAAGACTGGTGTTTATTCAAGGAAACGTTCTGTGAAAGCCTTTCTCTTAATCACCTAAAGTGCTTCTGAAGGGATCTGTGTTGCACCTTGTTTTGTCTGCAGGCAACGAGACGTGGACGGTTAGGCTCTCTTTCAATTACATCTGACAGAGAAATGGAATCTAGATTATTTTTAAATCTCCTTATTTCCCTTCTACATCTTCCAATCCATCTTTCTCTGTGACAGCTGGGGTGAAATGCCCGTCACAGAAGTTCCTCCCCAAGGTTAATTACAGGGAAGAGAAATTATTTTCTCTAACATTTATGTGGTGGAAAAAAATAAGAGCTACTTTTCTCATTCCTTCCTTGATAATTTTTCATCAAACAAATAAACCAGACCCGAAGTATCAAGCTTGCTCGGTGTTAAGTGTCTCAGTCCTCTCTCCAAGTGCAATGCTGTTGGGATCACAGCCAGGAATCACTCTTTTAAGTGACCTGGTGCTTTGGGAGAACAATTTCTCCTTGTAACACAGCTGGGTTTGTCTTTGTGCTCTGGCCCTACTGAAGACTACAGCATTTTTATCATCAGCCTCGAAGGATTCATTGATCTCAAAGGATTCAGGCTTCCAGCTCCTGCATTTCGATCCACATTAGGTTTTGGCTGGGCTGCTCCTAACAGCCCTTCCATTTACAGAACTCAGTTTCAGCCACCACCTACAGCTGTCTCCCCTTGAGGAAGTCCATCCTTCCCAAGCCATGAGTCCCACGAGGAAAGGGAGAGGAAGCAGCTGCAGGGTGCTGCCAGCCAGGCAAAGCAGTGAGCAACCCAAATTTTCTGTGTCCCCTGTTGCCACCAGGAGTGATGAAGGTGGAGCAAAGAGGGTGGACCAGCCTCTCCTCTCAGGATGGCATGGTGGGATGCAATATAATTTATAATACCATCCTGTAGGGACAAAAGGTGCAGGATTCGTCTCTCGTAATTTTATGTAAAAATTAAACCCCCAGACTGAAGTGATCGCCCACCCCTTAAATTACAGCCGGGACAAGGCCAGCACAGCCTTGGACATTCACACCCAGGACCATCCCCTCAGCTGACATGGATGTCGTGGCATACCTCTCCACACCCCTGCACCTGCTGTGGATGCAGAGAGCGCTGAGACAGCCCAGGATGTGCTGCTGGGGCAGCTGTGGCTGTGCTTTCCCGTATCACCCACCTCGTCTGCAGTGACCAGGCACGCTCATATTTTGACAAGCAAAGGGGATCAGACCAGAATAGTTTGGTCTGTGCTGTAGAACATCAGCATCTCTCCTGCCACCCCACCTAGGAGCAAGTTCCGTGCGCAGGCACCGCCATCAGCACCACCATATTTGTCCTCATTTCATGGGGCAGCTCCTTTCTACGTCTGGAACCTTCTGCCCTGACAGAGGCACTCAGAGCTTGAAACACAGAATGGTTTTGGTTGGGAGGGACCTTAAAGATCATCTCATTCCAACCCCCCTGCCACGGGCAGGGACCCCTTCCACTGTCCCAGGCTGATCCAAGCCCCATCCAGCCTGGCCTCAGACACTGCCAGGGATCCAGAGGCAGCCACAGCTGCTCTGGGCACCCTGTGCCAGGGCCTGCCCACCCTCACAGACAGCAATTCCTTCCCAATATCCCCTCTGTCCCTGCCCTCTGGCACTGGGAAGCCATTCCCTGTGTCCTGTCCCTCCATGCCTTGTCCCCAGTCCCTCTGCAGCTCTCCTGGAGCCCCTTCAGGCCCTGCCAGGGGCTCTGAGCTCTCCCTGGAGCCTTCTCTTGTGCAGGTGAACAGCCCCAGCTGTCCCAGGCTGGCTGCAGAGCAGAGGGGCTCCAGCCCTGGGAGCATCTCCGTGGCCTCCTCTCCAGCAGCTCCTTGTCTTCCCCGTGCTGAGCTGTCGCTGCTGTCAGCTCTCTGTAATTAACAGGGCCCCAGCGCTGTGGCGGCTGCCAGGGCCCGTCCTCACTCAAACCCTACAGCAGCACAGCAGCTGCGCCGACAGACGGGAAAAGACCTTCCCCTGCTGCCTCCCCTAAGGATTTTTTTGGGGGTTTTTTTCCCACAAGTGACTCCCTGAGTGCATTACTGAGTCTCCCCCTCCTCACACCACGCACACCCCAGCGCCTGGCCCAGCACCACAGCGAGCCGCCAGCGAGAGCAGGAGCCTGGCGCCAGTGGGGAGCCATCCGTGGGATCCTGAGGCTGGGCTCCAGGCGTGGCTCTTATCAAACCACAGCTGTGGGGAGCAGATCAGTGCACACCATGCCCGCTGCAGGAGGTGCCAGCCGATCCACGCAGCGCTGGGCAGCCCCAAGCGCTGCCACCCGGGGCTGTCTGGGGAGAAAAGCACGGACACAGCTCTGGGGTGGGCTGGTATGATCGGAGGGAAGCAACAAAAAGGAATTATGGAGTGTGGTGCCTTCTGGGTGCTGAGGTGGGCCTGCCCCCCACCCTCACCAGTGGGCAAAACACAAAATTTTAAATAATTCTTGTTGTCCCAGTAGTGGCTTTTCAGCAAGAATTCAGAATCACATGCAAAAACAAACTTCCTGAAGGGTGAAACATAGGAAAATGAAGCAGCTCAGCTTGGGTTCCCCCCTGAAAGACGTGAATGCGGGAATGCTGGCTGTCCCCTTTCTGCTGGGGCACTGAGGGCCGGACCTTGCACAGCAACAGCTTTGTGGAATCCCACCCGTAAGGAGAAGGGAGCGCCCAGGATTTGCAGGTGCTCGTGATCAAAGGAAGGACAAAAGTCAGAGGGTCTGCGAAATCCCGCAAAGTTTTATTAGTGAATTACACACTTGTCGTGGAAATTGGGGTGCTAGTCCCTGAGATCCCAATGTAAGCACACGGCAACGGGATTTGGATAACGGGGCAGTGAAAGGGAGGAGAGAGATGAATGGAAGAGAGGGAGAGAGAAAGGGAGTAAAAGGGAGAAAGAGAAATCCCCAGTGTTGGTTCCAGCATCTATCCATCCACCTGATGGGATGTGCAGGGTCCTGGGAGTGCCATCCAGGCTTTGTGGGGGCACCTTTTATAGAGAAATTTTCCTCACCTGGAGACAAGTTTCTCACTGTTTGTGCAAATCAGTTCTCAGGCACGGACAGTTCTTTTGGGCTTTTCTGAAAATGGTTTAGAGGCTTCAGACATCTTGGGTGGTCTTGTCCCCTTTACAGTCACAGATTCACAGGACCTATGAGGTTGGAAAAGACCTCCAAGACCATCGAGTCCAACCTGTGACCAATCCCCACCTTGTCACCCAGCCCAGAGCACTGAGTGCCACATCCAGTGATTCCTTGGACACCTCCAGGGATGGGGACTCCAACACCTCCCTGGGCAACCCCTGCCAAGGCCTGAGCACCCTTTCCATGGAGGAATTTCCCCAAATATCCGACCTGAACCTCCCCTGGCCCAGCCTGAGGCCGTTCCCTCTCCTCCTGTCCCTGTTCCCTGGGAGCAGAGCCCGACCCCCCCCGGCTGCCCCCTCCTGTCAGGGAGTTGTGCAGAGCCACAAGGTCCCCCCTGAGCCTCCTTTTCTCCAGGCTGAGCCCCTTTCCCAGCTCCCTCAGCCGCTCCTGGGGCTCCAGCCCCTTCCCAGCTCCACTCCCTGCCCTGGCCACGCTCCAGCCCCTCAGTGCCTCTCCTGTCCTGAGGGGCCCAGAGCTGTCCCCAGCACTGGAGGTGCCTCAGCAGTGCCGGCACAGGGGACGGGCCCTGCCCTGGGGCTGTGGCCACACCCTGGCTGGGACAGCCCAGGGGCCATTGGCCTCTTGCCCACTGGGCACCCCTGGGCTCTGTCCAGCCGCTGGCACCAGCACTCCCAGGGCCTTTCCCAGCTTTGCAGCCCCTCTGCCCCAGGCTGGAGCTGCAGGGGATTGGGGTGGGCCCCGTCCTGAGCCCTGGAGAAGCCCATCAGTGCCCAGCCCCAGAGAGACGTGGCCCCATTGCCCACCACACCCTGGGCCTGGCCATCAGCCACTTCTGAGCCCGGCTAAGAGTGAACCTGTCCAAGCCACGGGCTGCAGCTTTTCCAGGAGAATGATGTGGGAGACAGTGCCAAAGGTTTGCTGAAGCCCATGGCCGCTTCCTGACCTCATTCCTGTGCTGAGCCGGGTTTTGCTTTGCTCCAGGAGCCACAACAAGGTTTGTCCCAGAAAAGTGCTGCCCTTCCTCCACATGGCCCCTTCTCCAGCCACATCCTGGTCTTCCTCATGTGTGTTCTTACCAACAACCCTCGGCTGTTATTCCCAGCAAGCCCTGGCTCCACAGCCATGCAGCTTTTGGTGTTTGGGACATGCACATCATCCCCTCACCTTCTGGGCTCCTACTGCGGGCAGCTACTGAGCAATGGGCAGAAATTCAAGTTTTGCAATGAGACATTACTGGGAGACCCAAAACCCCAGCCAAAATAATGTCCCCAGCTGGCTATGCACCATCATGGTGCTCCAAGCTTCAGGACAGGGGGTCGGATTGTTCAAAAATAAGGAGAGGACGTCTGCTTCGCTTGCAGCAAGCATTTGTCAGGCTTAAGGGCATTGCTCAAGGGGAGTGTTGACAACAAAATATGATTATTCGGCATTTCCGTGTCATTCTACATTTTCAAGATGCCTTTCAGGCACTAAATAGACATTAAACATGAGCTACTCTTTTGTTATAGCTGCTCTGCAGCCGTGAGATGGGATTAGGGCTCAAACTGGGTGGGTATTGAAAAAAAAAGAAAAGGAATTAATTAAAAATATTTGAGTGCTTTTAACGAATTTAAAAGGGTTTGTACCATGGTCCATGTGTTATGGACAATAATGAGCACTCACACACTTCACATCAGGCTTGTGAAGAACATCCTGGGCAATGCTGAGTCAGTGCAATTCAAAACTAGTCAAAGGGGTGGCAAAATCACAGAATCCCAGAATAGTTTGGGTTGAAAGGGAATTTAAAGCTCCTCTCATTCCAGACTCCTGAGATCTTGGTTCACCATCTGCAATGTGTGGATGAAAGGACTTGTACAGCAGACAGAGATGTTGGAAAACACCCAGATTCAGTAATGAGGATTATACACAGGCCCTCCCTAATGAGTGATGCAGGTTAATTGCACCTCTTTAGTTGAAGACTGGGGTTTTTTGTGTCCTTAGTGGGTTACTGTGTAAATGGGATTGGGTAGTTGAGTGGTCAGCAGCACCTGTGTGTGATCCCAGAGGGGACAGCTGCAGGGTGGCCACTCTACCGGGCAGCTTTCCCGTGAGATAATTCCCATTGTTCATGGGAATGATCCAGCTTCAGTGTCTCTCTGGACCACATGCCAGCCCGGCTGCGCCCCGAGCATCTCCGACAGGAGGGGGAGGTTGCCCCTCCCAGCAGCCCTGGGAAGGTTCTCAGCAGCTTAGGGAAGCTGTTGTTTCTTCAGTGACTAATGGCTCAAGGAACCTGACTTTTGGGTTCAGTGTTTTCAAACCAGGAGTCAAAGGCCTGAGTAACTTCCCCAAGTCAGAGAGTGACCCTGCATTGACACGGACCTGGACCACAGGAGGGCTTTTGAGGCCGGAGCCGGCGTCACCGAGGGTGAAGTGACTCCTCTGACACGACATGGACATCGGTGGTGATGCTGGAGCTGACTCAGGAGATCTGGGTACAGAGTCCAGCCCCTGAGCCGCAGCCCTCTCCTGCCTCTGGATCTTTCCAATGAAACATCCAGGCAATGGAACATCCAGGCAGATGCTCTGGGAAGCAGAGCAGCACCGAGCTACTCCTGGTGACCTCGACCACAGAAATGATGGTCACCACTGACCCCAAGGACAGCATGGGGTGGCGCTTCTCAGCACCACTGGGCTACTCCGTGTCCTCAGACCCACAGCAGACCTAGCCAGGGGTTAGGGCATCCCTTGCAAGGGGGTTGGGTTGACCCTCATGGTCCCTCACATTACAGCAGCCCAGTCCATTGCTCAGTGGCCCTGCCTGGCTGGGAGGTGCTGGTCCCCCAGTGAAGGGGATGGAGGGAGAGCTGCACACTCAATAATCCCCAGCCAGCAGGCTGCCAAGAGGAAATGCACTTCCCGTAAAGCAGGCACTGTTACCGACTTGTTTGCTGGAATTGCTTGAGTGGTAATTACGCTCCTTTAATATTGACATATTTAAATAGTTTCCAAGCATAATAGGAGTTTTACCCCGCTTCTTCCACCTCCTTTTCCAAATTTCTGTGGCGAGCTTTCACTTTGAACAAGAGATTATCTGGAGGGGCGTGACTTGCCCACGTCTTGTTTACTGAACAGCAGTCCAGATGTTCTGCTCTCTCTCTTGCGGTGCCTTCGGTGCACTCAGTGTCTGGTGTGCTGCCCCATGAAGGAGCCACAGGGGTCTGTCATGCAGAAAAGGAGGTCTCTATCTCCATTGTGCTGCTTCACGTGTGAGTGTGCTGGCCGTGACCCCCGGCTCACGCCGGGGCGCTGACGGGGCAACGCGCAGCGGCGTCAGCGCCAGTCACACATTTGTGTTTCATTCATTATGTTCCGAGACATTCTGTCCCGAGCACAGCGGCCAAAAAAGGCCATTCCCTTCTTACGTTGCTCCGTGCGTGGGCCACTCTCATGAATGCTGCAAAAGAAGGATTCATTTTCCCAGGAAAAACAAGTCATGCTAGGGGCGTGGTGGAAACCTGGGCTGCTCAACGCCCTGAGTGGCCCCCTGGGTTCCTCTCTCTGCCCAAGAGCCCATGCACAAATCTATCTTGGGCAGACCTCCAAATTCAGTACCTTTCCCCCAGAATAAATTCCTTTTTCTCCTCCATTGCATTGCTGCAGTTGTTGGTCCTTGCCTTCCTCTGAGCATCCCTCCAGAGCAATGTCCAGGCATGGCTTACACAGACTCCTGCTCCTCCCAGTTCTGGGCAGCCTCCGGGTGGTCTGGTCTTTGCAAACCTCTCCCTGGGTTTTCCTCTCCACCCTGAGGAAGGTTTTTCATAGAACCACAGAATGCCAGAATGGTTTGCGTTGGAAGAGACCTTAAAGCTCATCCAGTCCCACCCCCTGCCATGGGCAGGGACAACTTCCACTGTCCCAGGTTGCTCCAAGCCCCATCCAGCCTGGCCTTGGACACTGCCAGAGGTCCAGGGACAGCCACAGCTGCTCTGGGAAACAATCTTTACTGCCACAAGGGCTGGCTGACCCCAGAGGCAAACCCTCACCAATTCTGCTCCGTGCCCAGGGTCAGCGTGGGCTGGACACCCTGTGGCACCGCTCTCTGGGGACAGTGATAGTGGCAAGGGACCCCCACCCATTTCCACCAGGCAGGACCCAGGCACCTTGCAGAGCACATCCTCTCCTCCAAGAGGCAGCAGTTGTGCCACCATCAGTCCTCACTCTTATCTGAGGGACTGTCCTGCTGAAGCTGAGCATCAAATTGGCCAATTTGCTACATCGACTTGGGACTAAAGGAAGGAAGGCATCCTCACCCTTGCTTGGTGAAAGCCAAAACAGGAAAAACTCTCATGCAGGCCTTGAACCACCATGGAAATTGCTCAAAATCACTCAAAAGTGAGAAATTTCCCTGGGAATTTCTGTAAAGAATGGAGGACAGACTGCCCGCCCTCCCAGGGCCCTGGTTGGGTTGCAGTTGCTTGCACAAAAGGGGGTGTGTGCGTATTTTAAGTATGTCAGAGGGATGAGAAAGCAAAGAACAAGCCAGCAAAGGGCCAGGGAGGTTCCAGAAAAGGATCTGGGGAAACGCAGCGTGAGGCAAGGGCGCAGGGAGGCACCCGGGGTGTGCAGGGGTGGCTCCAGGCAGGCTCAGGCTTGGGCTCCAGGCTGTGGCAGCCGACGTGGTCCCGTGGTGTTCGGGGAAATGGGACTTTACGTACTTTCCCCATTAATACACAGAATTGCATCAAAGAAATACCTGGCTGTCATCATCAGCATATCCTCCCAGAGAAAATGATCTTGGCAAGGCCTTGAGCAGGCCCAGTGTCTCAGGCCAAGAGCCAACAGAGTGTTTAGTGCAAGTTTCTTCATCTCCCTGTATTTCATCATCTCCCACACGCACCCCACCAAGTTGCCATCCCAAGGGTTACTGTTGAGGTCGGAGAAAGCTACTAAGCAAAGATACTCTTAAAACTTGGATGGGCAGTGCTGCAAAGGCATCAGTAAAAACCCCAACCCCTCTCCACCTGTCCTGAGCCTCACCCCTCTTCACCCGGCCTTAAACTGGGAGCGCAGAGTGACAAATCTTCTGAGTCTCTTAAATCGAGAGGATTCAATGGGCAACTTCTAGTCCCCAGGGTCCATTGCGGGGCTGGGGGCACTGACTGGGAAGAAGGTGTAGCAGGCCACTATTCCCAACTTCATGAACCCCATACCTGGGCTCCAGACTGAAGGAAAAAGCCCTGGATCCATCAGCCAAGTCTCTGTGGGCTGTGATTTGGAACATTTCAGGGATGCTCTCCATCCTATCATACCTTTTCTGAGGAAGGAGGTAGGGTAAGGGTCTGCCACGGCATGGGCAGCTGCTGCCCTAGCTGCTGCAGCACACCAGAGAGATGAAAAACGGGCTTCCCAGGACCAGCTCCAAAGTTGTTTTGACCTGAAGAGGATAAGCCCTTGAAGCTTATCACAGCCAGATGTGATGCTGAAGCACACCGATACAAACAAGGCTTTTGATGTCTGTTGACTGCAGAGCAGCCCAAGGCCACAGGGCAAGACAGGGGATTTCAGGCCTACGTTGGAGGAAAGTTTTGGAACTTGATGCCCAAGGCTGCAGTTGAGCTGCCCTGGTGTGAAGGTTGGGGAAGGAAGGGATTTCTTCCTCACTTTTAATTTCATCAGGAGCAGAGGGTTATACAACAGCAAGGCAGATGGAAATGTCACAAGAGCGAGGCTGGCAGCTGCACAAACACAACTAATCTGCCCTCACTTAATGCCCGTAGCCACAACATAAACACCCGCGGCACAAGGTAATGGAGCACGTGAATCCGGCACTGGCAGCCTCGTGACTTGGGATGTGCTGAACCTGTCCTCCCTGCACCCCCTGATGCCTGAAAAAGCCTGGTGTCACCTCAAAGTCCTGCCCCAAATGCAGATGAGGTGTCACCTGTGGCCACTGCTTGTCCATTGCCCCTTTGTAGTGTTGTCCAGGGCATCCACCCAAAGCCAGCCAGTGCTGTGCTCCCACTCGTGGCCCTTCATCAGACAGGGTGATACATCAGAAAAGGGGTCATTTTATAGATAATATATCATAAAATCAATCACAAATAATGATGATGTTCCATTTTGACATGTGTATATGTAAGTTCTCTGTCTCTATGTCTACGTACTGCATATACACATATACACACTATACACATACATATACATCCAAGCTGCCTGTCTAGGCTCAGTCCCTTCCTAATCAGCGTAATTCCCTCCTAATTAATCACTCCTTGAGTCAGGACCGTGGCTTCTGGCTTATTCTCTAGCACTGCTCCTCTGGGTACTCACTGGACTTTCACTTGGCTGCACAGAGCGACAACAAGCAGGAAGGTATTGACTGGAAATGTTTGTTTCTCCCCCAGAGTCAGGAAGGGCCTCTGCCATCTGTCTGGTACACAGCAGTGGGGAGCCTGGTGTCCTCAAACGTGGCATCAACCCACCCATACCCATGCTCCAGCCTCTTACTCCTTCCCTGCTGTGCGGAGACACGGGCCTGGCTCTGTCCTCTCTTTCCCTGTCCTGCAGAGCATCACCTCCATCCTCCCAAGGCCACCCTTGGTCCTGGTGGCCACGGTGACCTGGATGTGGGACCCTTGGTCACTTGCTGGTGTGGCTCTGGTGTGGGTGTACGTCCCTAACTGAACAGAGAAACACAGCGTGGTGAGGAGGGAAAGAAGCACTGCTGGAAAACATCTTCTGGGTCTGTGTTAGGGATGGATGTGTGGGAAATTCACCTCCTGACCAGGCCAGCTGGGCATTTTCCACTCCAAAACTGGCCAGACTCAAACAGGGAGAACATCTATTAAGTTCAGAAGGAAGGAAGGAAGGAAGGAAGGAAGGAAGGAAGGAAGGAAGGAGAGGCAACCCTGCTCTGTGGGTGCTAGTGATGCTCACGTTTCTCCAGCCCTGCTGTGGATACGAGGTTTTCCGAGCCCGCGCCATCCCACCTTCACCAGGGCCACTTTCCTGGCCCAAATGTGCTCCACCAGGAAGGAGGAGAAGCCACGCAAGGAGACAAAGGCGGCCTGGAGTTTATGGCCATTGTTTAGGTCAATAATGTATCGATTACAATTTTGTGGGCTAAAAGCTTGACCTTTTAAAGGGCAATTGGCGCCTGTGCGATTTGATTTAGGAGAAAGAAAAGAATTTAAATTTAATTTTCACTTTGTATTTCAGTTGGGAGAGACTTGCAAGACTGCAGACGCCAAAGCTGCTTTTTTGCGGGGGGGAGGGAGGTGAGGGTTTTTTCCTGGAGCCATCACAAAGAGCTTCATTTCAGGGTGAAAACGGCTCTGTTGGTTGTCTCTGCTCCACTGCTCAGCACTGCAGAGACAAGGACAGGACACAAGGCACTAAGCAGAACATTTAATCTGAAGCTCAGCCCAGTAAATATAATGGATACTGAATATCCCACGTCAAGGAATGATGGTGGGCTTTCCCCCTTCTAGGAACAGCCTGACCAACAAAACAACACACAAGGCCGTTTTAGGGAAAACCCCACATTTTTAGGTCTTCAAGCACCTGTTTTGGAAGAGGCTTTGAATCTCCAGACATGGTTTTGCCTGAGTGGTTTATTCCCATTATTCTTGAGCTGACACAGTCCTTCAACAGGAACAGACAGCTCTGGTGGGGCTGAGCACCCCTGGTCCCCTGCACCCCCAGCCCCACACCCAGCAGGATTAATGGAGGGGGGGCACTGCAGACTGGGATGCAGGAGCTGCGCCGGGAGAGGGGATGGACCCTGACAACAGCTCCAGGGACAAAAATAGAAGCAGCAGGCCGAGGACAGCTGTTCCTAGTTTAAATTGCCAGTTTTTAATAAGCTGTTTTGCTCTTTGAAAAGCGTTTTTTTGTTGTTTCATAAATAGAAGGAGGGGCCAGGGTAGCATCATTGGGACGTCACCTACTTTGTCACTGCTCCTCTCCGGATCTTCAATTTTCCCCGGGTGCCATCACATTAAGGGCTTTCAGCAGCACAAAGTGACTGCAAGGAAGACTGAAGTCTGCCATTTAGTTTGCCAAGACATCTGGCACAAACACTATGTACAGCTGAACATTTCATCATGTCTGCCAAGACATATTCATTTCGGATTAATTTTAAGACAGTTTTTAAAGTGATGATGAAGGATTATGCCGTGCACTTCAGCAGCATTAGGAAAAAAAAAATCATCTCTCCTCTTTAAATCTCTCATTCAAATTGTCCCAGTTTGGCAGCTCCGCAGTGTACTGGATTCATGATCTGGAGGGATTCACCGATAGTGACATTTTCATTTATCTGAGTACGTGTAAGTGCTGTCACAGTCCACGGGTGGTAGCAGAGCCTCCAACACCAAACACGGCTCCTTGGAGTGATTCATTTGCAGGCAGGCAGCACAGCCCGAACATCGGAAATGCATCCACCCAGCAATAACCCAGCATCGATGACCGAATGATTACGAGCTGTAATCTCAGCTGGAACCTCGCAGTTTGTGGTTAACTGCCCTCAAAATGCAAAGCATTTTTACAGTGCTGTTACTACAGAGACGTCCCCAGCAACCCCAGTGAAGGGATGCCAAAATCTCTAGTCAGGGGCTTGCCAAGGAGGGATTGTAGCTCATGGGTTGCTGCTTTTGAGAAAGCAACTCTGCAGCCATTTCCATGGCCCCATCAGTTTCTCTGGGCACCCTGTGCCAGGGCCTCCCCACCCTCACAGACAGCAATTCCTTCCCAATATTCCCAATGGGAAGCCATTCCCTGTGTCCTGTCCCTCCATGCCTTGTCCCCAGTCCCTCTGCAGCTCTCCTGGAGCCCCTTCAGGCCCTGCCAGGGGCTCTGAGCTCTCCCTGGAGCCTTCTCTTGTGCAGGTGAACAGCCCCAGCTGTCCCAGGCTGGCTGCAGAGCAGAGGGGCTCCAGCCCTGGGATCTTTGAAGTCCCTTCCCACCCAAACACTCTATAATTACTTTAAGCCATCGTCTCCCACTGCCCACAGCACCTCCCTGCCCTGCTCCTTACGAGTTGCTGTTTCCTAAGTCACAGCAGGAAGTACAGCTCTGCTGTTGGGGTCAGTGGAGGTTGTAAGAGTTGCCCTTTTGTCTGTGAAATACCATTATCTCCAGCTGGCAGAGCTGTTATCAGGCAATGAGCGCTGCTGGTGACGTGTGCTGATGTCTCATGCAGGAGGATGGCCTGCAGCACTTGCCTGGTGATGTCACAGCAGCCCGGGGATGTCCTGCCAACAGGCTCCTTTCCTGAAAGCAAAAAGAACAGGGAAACTCCCCGCCTTGTGATCCCTTCCCTGAACCCTTCACACACATCTGAGTGTCAGGACTGACATGTGCAAAGGCACCACCGGTGAGTAACTCCGAAGAGTTTTTTAAAAGTCAGCCTTCTGGCCAAGCCCAAAACAATTCCCAGCCCCATCCAGCCTAACCCGACAGCCAACCTGGTGGCACCCAGGACATCCTGCCCTGCCAAGTCAGTCTCTAGGGTCACCTGCACCATACTGAGAGCTCACAGCCACCACGGCTTCTGCCAGGACGTGTCCAGAGCTGGGGCTTCAGAATCCAGGGGCTCAGGACGAGGCTGCTGTGTTTTGCTCTCAGACATGCAGCTGTTACCTTAAACACTGCTCGTTGTTAGCAGTAACAGGCAATAAATATGACAATAACATCTCCCTCAAATCCTCAAATTAACAATGAAGCAAACACAAAAGCGGCTGGGATGCTGAATTTTACAGTACTGCCAGTAACAATGGTACAAATTTTTGGGTAAGATGGCCGAAGGGGGGATGGGTAGAAACAGGAAAGGATTTGTGGTGGTCAGGTGATTCTAGGAAGTGCAATCATATAGAAAACTCCTGCTCTTCCAGCACAGAAGGCAGAGTTTTTGCAGACCAAGCCCAATCCATTAGGAGAGAGCCTGGGGCTGACTAAATATAAAATGAGATTTGACCTTTACTTGGCTGAATTAGGCAACATATGCAATGATAAAACCAGTAGAAAAGGTTGTACAAAATCTTTAGAGTTTCCAGAGAAGGGAGGGGAGTTGTTTGCTTCTTCATTTCCTGTTTAACTGGTAGATCAACAGTCTAGTGGCACGTACAAAACAGCTTGTTTTTGGCTTTTTTTTTTCCCCCCTGTAACTTGCCAATACTCTTTGGTTTTAGGCTATTAGGGTCAAGAAATGCCAGGAAAACTGGCAGGTTTTAGGACTGCTTTTGCCAAAGTGAATGATGCCCAATGCATTTTTATCTTCCAACCCGCATCTCACTTTCACAGCAAGATCAGAGTTTCACTCAGTAGAGGAAGGAGGGTTTCTGCCTCACCAGGGACCCGTGCGTGAGGCTCCACAAGCCCAACTCCCACTTCACCAACAACTTACACAGCTGCTGGGTTTCCTGCCTGTTTGGTCTTCTGGAAGGGATGGTCCTCTGAGAGCAGGACTGCCTTCTCCTCCCCAGCCCTCAAGCGATGGATTTCTCTCTCCAGAGCTGCTCAGAGAGTCCAGGCAGGTTGTGACACCAGTGATCAGCACTCAGAGCAAGAATTATTATGATAGAATCTCAGAAAAATTTGGGTTGGAAGGGACCTTAAAACTCATCCCACTACACCCCCTGCCATGGGCAGGGACACCTTCCACTATCCCAGGTGGCTCCAAGCCCCATCCAGCCTGGCCTTGGACACTGCCAGGGATCCAGGGGCAGCCACAGCTGCTCTGGGCACCCTGTGCCAGGGCCTCGCCACCCTCACAGCCAGGAATTCCTTCCCAATGTCCCATCTGTCCCTGCCCTCTGGCACTGGGAAGCCATTCCCTGTGTCCTGTCCCTCCAGGCTTCTTTCCAAAGTCCCTCTGCAGCTCTCCTGTCAGTACCTCTAGGTCACCCCAAATGTGAGCATGGTCAGGAGAAGGTCCTGGTGCAACACCCACCCCACACCCCAAAACCAGAGACACCATCAGCTGAAATGGATAGGAAAGAGAAGCTGAGGGTGCAGCAACACATCGGGTCTAGTCTTGTGTGGACAACCCTGTCCCTCCTCTGCTGCCCCCCACAACTGCACATTCCCAGTGCCCCACCAGGCCACGGCCACTGTGACCACTAAAGCCAAGCTGGCAAGAGGTGACATTCCACGTGACACTGCAGCATGACACATTCCTTCTTTCACCAGACACTGACTTGGACATCGATTTACTTTACACAAGAAATAAAATTACATTCTTCTTAATTGCACGTCATGGAAGACGTTATAAAACCTCGTGCACATTGGGCCTGATGACCACGCCAAGACCCATGACATAAAACACACCACCCTGTATTTGCTGTTTTATCTTTTTTATTTTTGTAATTACGCATAGTAAATCTTTCACACAAAGTAATGAAAAGGATCCCTAAGGTGAAGGAAAAACAGAGTATTTGTGACCGTACCAGACTGCAGATGTCAGGACACTGCCAGGCCCACATCAGCCCACTCCAGCTCTCGGGAGAGCCAAGGGGGCAAGCACGGATTTCTGCCTAAATCTTGGTCTGGCTTGGCTGATTTGGCTTCAGGTGGCAACTCCAGCTGTTCCAAACCAGCTGGGACCCAGAAGCAGGGCATTTCATGAAACGCACAAGGAAATTACGCCATCAGAACAAACCCTCTGCACCTCGGTGTCACCACAACGGGAGGACTGTGAGAGAGAATTTTCTGTGTCACACCCGTGTTGGTTCAGCAGCTGGTTTGACCTATTCCATCAGATTGCTGCTTCATGTGCCCCTCTCTTGTAAAAAGCCCTTTCCCAGACAAATCAGGTTTTCTGCAGTCTGACACCTGGCTGAGCAGTGTCTGCCCTGGCGGGGCCTCTCTGGTTCTGCTCACCCCGGGGTGTTTAAAACAGATGAACACTGAGCCAGCCCAGCAGCTTCAGAATCCACGGTTTAAAAGTGCATCTTCAGACTGACCTTTCCAAATCTGGGCAGCCCTGTTGACTCACAAACACTCTTAGTCTTTTAATAAAGACAAAATTACAAATCACTACAGTAACCAAGAATAGTTATCCCCTTTTGACGTTTGCTCTAAGACCAAAACAAAACAGAATAAATCCAAAATACAGATCAACTTATGTGCAGCTCAGTCATGGTTCATTCATTTATCTTATTTGCCTAAGAAAACACTGCATCTCCAGTCTTACCATTGCCTTTTCTCAAAGCTTCTGCCATTTCAAAGTCCTAAATGCTCATAGGCTGTATATATCCCTTTGCAGCTATATTGAAATAAATTTGGAAAGCTTTTTTTTTTTTTTAATAAGCCAGCATTTCCATTTGTGTAGGACTCAAATGGACTTCCATCTCTAAATAAGCAGATAAAAGGAAAGCACAATCTTAGCACATCTTTCAGGGGGACAAAATGGTGCAAGAAATTCTATTTAAAGCCATTCAAAGGACTTTCCGAAAGCAAACGCACCCAATTCCTCAGGTCAACAAACAGAACATGCTGGAGCAGGCAGTGAATACAGAGGGTTGCCACGCATCTTTAGGAACTAATTCCTCGAAATTGAAGTTTTGGCATGCAATGCACTGGTGACAGTCCCCCACACAGCAGCACGTGGGACGAGGAGAGTGGGTGCACGTGTGTGCAACAGGCATCCCCAAAATATGATCCCCACTTTGAAAAATGAGATTTTTTTCAAAATCACACCACTTCTTTTGCTTTTCCCACTGCTGAAACAGCTATATTAGGAAAGGGCACTTGAAAAACAACAAAAAAAGAGAGTAGTATTCTACATTCAGATAAATTTATACTTCTGCCATAAAACTTTAAAAGTCAACAGGAGGTTTTCAACACAGAGCTTTGTCAAGGATCCCCAAAACACACTGTCACCATTACGCACAGGTTTACAGGACACTGGTCTATTTTACAATCTTGTAATTATTTTCTTTGGATTTTTTTTCCCCCCCTTTCCCTACACGTTCAATTTCCAGGAACAATTTTGCACAGGAGCACAGAAAAACAAGTCTGTAAGGGACCTGACTCCGAAAGCAGGTATTTCTTGCCCTCTGGAGAGTATTTGCCAGTCAAACAACAACAACAACAAAAGACTCGCTATTGAAAATCCTCCCACAAACATCTAAATCAAGTGTTTTGAATCTGCCTGGGAGCTAATCTGATTAAGATGCTGCTTGCTTAGTTCCCTTGGATGACAGCGTAGACAGCAATTTAAGGGCTGCAGCCTTGACAGTGCCAGGGAAACGAAGGGCTGTGAGTAAAAACACGGGATTAGGTAACGAGCAACCCACAGCAGCATCCGAGAGACCATAAAAAGCTTGAAGCTTGACCCAAGGAAGCTGCCCGCTCGAAAGAGCCAAAAATACAAACGCTGCTTCCAAATCAAAGCCTGCAATCTCATTGAGCCCGTTAAGTTAAAAGGACGATCGGGTTTGTGGTTGGTAGTAACATCATACCCCATGTGTAAGGCCTCATTTTCATCAAACAAGCTCTAGGTTATGGACTATAAACACAAGGTTGCCTACAAGCCATCGGTGCCCCACACCAGTCTGTCCCAGCGTGAGGCTGGGCTGGACGCTGGCTCTGGGGTCAGAGGGGGCAGTTGGAGGGGGTCAGGTTGGAAGGGGTGCAGAGGTTCGATTCCTGTAAGACGGAGCGGGGCTGGCCTGGCCGGGCTGTCCCTCAGCCCGAGTCCATGGTGAACAGCTGGATGTCACGGGGGTTCCAGTACAGGGCCACGGCAGAGTTGTAGACCAGGGACCACACATAGGGGATGAAGAACTCCTCAGGCTGCTCCTCCTCCACGTACTTGAACTTCAGCTCGGGGAACTTCTGCAACAAGAAGCCAGAGTCCAGTGAGGAAAGGTTTGCATGTCTGCTTGCAAACGCACAGCCCACATAAACACTGAAGAAAGAGGTTTGGTGAAAAAAATAATGGAAGGAACTAAACCACTAGAACCCAATGAAAATATTTATAGGAGAAAGAGATCATTTATAATTTCTTCTTTGAATCAAATGCTACATTAGCATATTGTATTCGAGCCTTTTACTGTTGGTCACAATCCATTTGCCTGCTAATACACTAAACACGTGAATCCTTTACAAAACATAAAGGTTTTAAGGAAAACTGTCATTTTTAGCAGCTCCTAAAAAGCCTTCTTACCTGTGCATGTACAGACCTATTTATTACACTTTTCCCTAAAAAACATTTTGAGAGTAATTGTACTTGGCTTCTTAGCAGGAGAATCCTTCAGGAGGGCTGAAAGAATAAACACAGTTTGTGATATCATAGGATCACAGAATATCCCAAGTTGGAAAGGACTCATAGATATCATCCCATCCAGCTCCTGGCCCTGCACAGACACCCCAACAATCCCACCCTGGGCATCCCTGGCAGCGCTGTCCAAACACTCCTGGAGCTCTGGCAGCCTCGGGGCCGTGCCCATTCCCTGGGGAGCCTGGGCAGTGCCCAGCACCCTCTGGGGGAAGAGCCTTTCCCTGATCTCCAGCCTGAGTCTGCCCTGGCACAGCTCCAGCCTTCCCTGGGTCCTGTTCCTGGTCACCAGAGAGAACATGCTGCAACCTCAATTTCCCATTTTTCTCATTTTTTCCCTTCCAAAGCAGTGCACACTGCAAACCCACCAGGTTCGCTCTTGGTAAGTGTGTATTTTGGAAAGAGCTGAGTCTACTTTTGTACTGTGCTCTTCACTTTATCCACTTCTAAATGTTGCCGTGTCTGAGCTTGGCAGAGTCTCAGGCAAAAGCCGCATTACAATGATCACTGGGGTAAGATAAAACATGACCCATTTTATTATTTATAAGGCTGTGGCTAAGACTAAGAATAAACTCTACAGTGTGACATGATCAGAACAAGCACAGCAATGACTAAGGAGCCTCTTTGCCCATTAATAATGAAGGGATTCCCTATCCTATTTCTTGAGCTCAGTGTCCTGTTTCCCTGCCTTAAGGGTACAAGAATTCTGTCTGGATCAGTCTCCTTTGAAGGGGCATTTATTTGACACTTGTTTTTCAGGGCTATGTATTTAACTTTATGCTCCCATGTTATTTGTATTCTTGGGGTCAGAAAACATGGAAACTTGTAGGAAAGTTGTAGAAAACATGTGGATGTGGCACTTGGGGACGTGGGTTAGTGGTGGCCTTGGCAGTGCTGGGAAAACAGCTGGACTCAGAGATCTTGGAGGGCTTTTCCAACCTAAAGGATTCTGTACTATCTCTGTTCAAGCAACTGAGGCAGCTAAAAGATAAAGTTGTAAAAGGCCCTTCTGCATCTAAGTCCTGTTGAGTTCAAAGCCCAGAATCTCAAAGGTACATCAGCAAGTTTAATTTCCTGTGTCAGACACACAGTTTGTGGTAGAGAACTCTCCCACAGCCATTTTGTGCACCTAAACCACTTTCTAGCACCTCTCCACAACCTCTTTTCCCCAAGCCTGTTTGGATGAGCCTGTTTAATCTTCTGCATCACTTTGTTTTTTCACTCTTAGGTACCTTACACCCATACTGACCTCCACCTTTCATTTCCAGTCTCCCAGCCTACTGCCACCCCAACTCCCTTTCACTGCATCCTTATCCTCTCTTTAGCATACCTTTCTCCTTTGTACTCACCCAAGCTTTCTTTTTCTCCCACCAGCCTTGTGAAATCCTCCTTTTCATTGACATTCTCTATTCCTTCCCAACTCAGCTCCAAGTTCTCAAGCTGTCCCTGCCTTCCCCTTCTGGCACCCCCCAACCAAGCCCTCATGTATATTTTCATTAGTATTTATTTTTTTTAAAAAACCTGATGTTCTACTCTGCTTATCCCCAGTGTAATGTTCCCCACTTCCTTCCAAAACTTCCTGGCTTGTGGTCAGTGTAGACAGGAGCACGTTCCGTTCAGCACTGCATCAGCAGAAGGAATGGTTAAACCCCACGATTACACCATAGCAACTCTTCCAGCCAGAGGAAAGTCTTACACAGCTGTCACTCTTCACCCCAGGGGTGGCTGCACACCACAACTGCAGCCCATGGTAGCCCTTCTGGGAGGGAACGGGGGCAAAAAGTGATTAAAGATGCTAATTTGAGTTGAACTAAACACAGATAGCTTTCTTTTCACCTTCAGGTCACAGATACAGCTACTGGCTTTGCAAACACTCATGGCAGTAGCCTGGGACCATTCTTGGGCTCTCGTGCAGCTTACCAAACTATCTTCAGCCTTAAAACAGTAGGCAAAATTACATTAGAAATTCCAACAGCTGCATCTGAGATGCTCAGGTCTTACTATCCCATTATCTCTCAGCTGGAAGGGCAGCATAAAATGGCTCAGGTAGCATTCATATTTTCAGGCAATAAGCCATGCATTGATTCTATTATTCAGCCTCTCTTCAGGCTGATCGATGCTGCCATTTATTGTGATTGTACTGTAGCAATTTAATAATCAATTTCAGATTAAAGGCCGTAACTCACTGCAGTCAGCCTGGACTCTCTCACACTCAACACATGCTTTGAGCAGCCTGGGGGGCTGTCTTGGAAATGAAGACAAGGAGAATGAGATTTTTAAGGAGAGAGATAGTACACACTGCCACTACATATACACAATTTTGAATGTGTCTGTGTAAAAAGAATGTAGATAACAGCAGGAGTGATGGATTTTGGATGGTCCACCTGAACAGCAGGCTCAGGACAGCTCAATGCGTTGCTGATGAGACATGAAAAATCAGAATTCCAGGCCAGCAATTCAAACCCATCTTCTTTAGAAGACTGCAGTGACCCACAGCTGTGTGCTGGCCACATTTTCTCAATCACTTAAAATGAGAAATCCTAGAGGCCCAGCACAGAGAGAACTGCACCAGCCTCTTTAGGGTGTGGATGTAGCATTGGGGAATATGGTTTAGTAGTGAGCACAGTGCTGCTGAGTTAATGTTTGAACTCAATGATCTTAGAGGGCTTTTCCAACCTCAGTGATTCTATGATGTAACTTGCAAGATTAACCATGGCAGCCATCCACTGCTGAGATAAAAAACTACCCACACTGTTTCACTAGCAGGGTGTTCACTGAAAATGGAATTTGTTAACAAACAAAATCATCAAAAGTTTCTTCTTTATCACCGTGACTTTGTAACTATTTGTAACAGCAGGATTTAAACACCATGTAAAGAGTTTGATCGATGCCAAAAAGCTTTAAGATTTTCAAAAAGCTTTTCAAGATTTTCAGGTGATAGTCCACGGAATGTTTAAATTTGTATTTATGCCATTTGTCTCCTGCATGCACTGCTTCAAATGTGTGATCAGGAACCTTGACTGTGTGCTGCAGACACACAGGAGTTGACACTGTAAAGCAACCAGGCCATGAATCTCAGGGCACTCCCAGCAATAACCCAGCCAGCACTGGTGACGGATTTATCGTGGCTAACAAAATTCCAAAAGTGGCACGTCAAACCAAACAATTTATGTTCTTCTGCCTTGCTTCTGTTGTGTCCAACTTACTCCTGGAAAGACATTTGCACCCCAGCTGGTGACACTCCAATGAAGCTGAATTTTAGCACCACTTGAAAAGAGAGCCTGTTCTAAGGCACCTCAAATGGCAGTCTTAATGAGAGAGGAAAAGCCTTGGCATGGGATGAATCATCCCTTTTTTTCCTTCACTGCCCTCTTTGTTCAGATGGATGTTACTGAAAGATAGAGCCCCTCTGCTCTGCAGCCAGCCTGGGAGAGCTGGGGCTGTTCACCTGCACAAGAGAAGGCTCCAGGGAGAGCTCAGAGCCCCTGGCAGGGCCTGAAGGGGCTCCAGGAGAGCTGCAGAGGGACTGGGGACAAGGCATGGAGGGACAGGACACAGGGAATGGCTTCCCAGTGCCAGAGGGCAGGGACAGATGGGATACTGGGAAGGAATTGCTGTCTGTGAGGGTGGGGAGGCCCTGGCACAGGGTGCCCAGAGCAGCTGTGGCTGCCCCTGGATCCCTGGCAGTGCCCAAGGCCAGGCTGGATGGGGCTTGGAGCAGCCTGGGACAGTGGAAGGTGTCCCTGCCCATGGCAGGGGGGTGGAATGAGATGGGCTTTAAGGTCCCTCCCAACCCAAACCCTTTTTTGATCCAATACACAATACTGTTCACTATTTAAGTTACTGAACTCCTTGCCCTGACATAAACAGGTCAGTTGGAGCCATTATTTGCATTTCTCTCCAGCTCTTACAGGGACAGACAACCCCAGATAGTTTAAAATAAACCAGCCTGAGAAAGTGCTTGAAAACGCGAGAGACAGAGGTAACATTACGGTTTGAACGGCACAGTTTAAACACAGACACCACTTATCAGCCCCGGTGAATCACCCCACCACAGCACCCTATCTTGTTTTCTTCTGCCAGACAAAGCAGAAGTCAGATTTAGTGGTTGGGACTAGGGTACAAACGAGACAGACTGAGAACTTTGCAGACTGTCTGCGTTGTCAATCACATGATTCGATGAAAAACCACGGGAAGTCCGATGAACAGACACAGAACTGAGCTGCAGTAACTCCCCCACCACAGAAGTTCAACAACATCGGGTGTTTTGGGTTTTTTTTGTTTTGATTTGGTTTTTTTCAGTTAACGTTGAGGAAGAGAACACCACAACCAGTGAGCAGCACCTGGCCCCACTCCAGACAGTGCAGTGGCATCTGAGCTACAAGGCTTGAGCCATACATTAAATAAAACATCCCCTTCCCTTCAAATGAACCCTCAGAGCTCTCTTAGGCTACAGTGTTATGTCAGTGGATTATCTCCACTCAGATAATGCAGCCAAGGGCAGATGCAGCTGCCTTAAGAGCAATGTCTTTGCTTCTTCCCTGATCTAGATGATCTGCTGGATGAAAAGCAACATTCATCAAAGATACGGGGCAGTCACTGTGGAAAATAAAGAAATTAAAGAGCTGGATTAATAAAAAAATGGAGAAGGCTCTTTTCCTCGAGTTCTGGTTAGAAACTCTGGTTTCTGAAACAGCAATCAAGCACAAGTCAGAATTTTCAAAAGCAGGTGACTCTTTGAGCAAAGAAGTGCTGTTTTCAAAGGAGTCTGAACACATTTGAGAGTCAAATTCATGTGAACTTTACATCAATCCAAAGCTTCAAAGTCTTTCGGAGGATGGGATTTCTGTGTGTTTGAAAAGCTTACCATGAGTCCTGTTTGGTAACCTAATGGCTTGATGGCAAATTACATGTTTCATATTGTTTCAGCTAAATATAGCAGTACTGTCTGCAGAGCAACTGTAGGATTGGACCTCATTAGCAAAATACCCCCTATTTTTTCCCCTTGCTATTTAATACATTAAATAGCAAGGGGAAAAAAAAGGGCTCAAGTTCAGCACTGTACCAAGCCTCTGTTATAGGGTCTATAATGAATATTTACCCCAGCAAGGATTATCCCTACAACCTACCTTGCACCAAACATACCAGCCTGTGAGGATTTTGGGCAGAGGAATGACACCTGTACTTGTCTGCAAAATCCTCAACACCACTTGGAAATCTGGTCCCCAAAATACCAATCTAAGTCAAATTAATGGCCAAGGATCTTGAAAACTACTCAGCAATCATGCCTGGTACGCTGTTCATGATATGGATACACAGGTACATATGGAAACATTGATATGTATTTGGGTTTTATATAAATATAAGGATTTGTGTTCTTTAACAGAGCACAAATTGTGGAAGAAGATGTCTCAGTGCTTGCTCTAAGATTCTGACAGATTGAATTTTTGCAATTACTTAATTCTTGCGGGGCGGTAAGGCTGTTTCATCTTTCTCCGTTCTGTTCGTGTCTGCAGTGCTTCTCTTTGACTTCAGACAGAAAGTCTGTGTGGCTTTGGTGAAATATCTGTATGGGCCACACCACACCTGCCTGATACCATCTTTTTCTCCTCCTCAGGCTCACAGCACAGAGGATGATGGTGGGGACATGAAGGAAGCAAACAGGAAATGTGCTAGACTAAGTGTGAGCCACACATCTTGTTCAGAGATCTGCCTAAGGAATAGGTGCAAACGGAAAGACAGTGAAGAAAACCGGGGCTCGGAGCATGGCAGGGAGGCTGAAAAAGAAATAAAAAACTCAGGGCGATATGAGGTTCGAAGCCATCTGTGCTCAAATGAAATATAATAACTATATTACATATTAATTAATAAATATATGTAAAACACAGTATTATTTATAATAATAGAATTATGGAAGTTTAAGCAACTACATAATCTGTAGTAGACAGTAACATTGTTCCCAGGGAGTAAAATTCTGTAAGACAGGTAACCCATATTCTAATGGGGCACAATCTTCCTGGTCCAGGAGGGTAAGGGAGTTCATCTATAGAGAGAACTGTTTCAGCAAGTTTCATTGATACGTGATTTCTGTTTTCAGATCACTTTGAGTAAAGGTTTGTACAACCACAGCCGCAGGAAAATAAATGCTCAGCCATGAATTTTCAGTGTCAGATGTGAACTACTGCCAGAGGAGCAGACGTGCTTCTGGTCAGAGTTCAGCAATTACTATTTTTTTAATAGAGTACTGAGAAGCCAGGTCATTTTGGGAAAAATCAATCAAACAGCTCTGCCTAGATAATTATTGGTAAAAACACAATGATTTAAATGAGTTAAGTATTTGTGGCAAACCTGCTAGGGCACAGAGCTTTGCATAAGAAGACGACTGTGTTTCTGTCTGGGATAGAATAGCAAATAATGAGAGCCCTAAAGTCCTAGAAATTCAGGGATACAAACACATATACACTCGTTTCTTTTCCTTTCAGAAAAGAAACACTGCTGATAAATGTCAATAGCCCCAAATAGTGCTGTTTTTGTCTTCATAGCAGGCTGTTAATCTGTACAGATTCCAAAAGCACTGTATAAATGAATATATCTGAGCTTAGGACAAGGCCAGGTACCCATTTCAGGATCTGCTGGGGCCACATCAGAAACACCTGGACTCTGGGCTACTTCTAGACAGCATGGAAAATAAACTGGACCACTGGTCAGCAGCTACAGACAGGCTGGGAGAGCTGGGGGTGTCCACCTGCACAAGAGAAGGCTCCAGGGAGAGCTCAGAGCCCCGGGCAGGGCCTAAAGGGGCTCCAGGAGAGCTGCAGAGGGACTGGGGACAAGGCATGGAGGGACAGGACACAGGGAATGGCTTCCCAGTGCCAGAGGGCAGGGACAGATGGGATATTGGGAAGGAATTGCTGTCTGTGAGGGGGGGGAGGCCCTGGCACAGGGTGCCCAGAGCAGCTGTGGCTGCCCCTGGATCCCTGGCAGTGTCCAAGGCCAGGCTGGATGTGGCTTGGGGGAACCTGGTCTAGTGGAAGGTGTCCCTGCCCATGGCAGGGGGGTGGAATGAGATGGGCTTTAAGGTTCCTTCCAACACAAACTATTCCAGGATTCTGTGAAAGTCCCTTAATCCCTTAGTTTGAGAAAAAAGGGGATCCCTGCTCAGCTTCAGAGATCCTGTGTCTACCTGGAGAAGTTTTGGAATGGGAGGAAAAGATCACCAAGACGAAAGACTGACACAAAACTCACATATCACACACTGTTAAGTACCATTAATCTCTACACACATTTTATGCACAACACATTAATAGTCACAGTTCAAGGATTTACAGCTCTAATTAGAATTTGCTTGCCCTGTCAGGATTGTTCTCTATGTCATGGTGTCTAGATGGACACAGATCTTTCCAAACATTTCCAAGAGGACTGCTCAGCCAGACCAAGCTGTGACTTGCTACCAGACCATGGAGAGACAGGAAACAATAGGAACACTACGAGGACATTTGCAACACTGCAGAAAATACAACACATGTTGACTTTACCAAATAAAAAGAAAATAAAGAACCAGAGACTAATGTATGTAATTACACTTGAAGCATGAGGATGAAGGCATGACATGTAAATGAGGTACCATCAATAAAAAATAGAACTTTCATCCACTTCAGGGCTTAAACTGAAAGAACAGTAATTCCCAGAAAATGCAGTGGCCTTTCAGAAGAAAGAACATAGGTCTGAGGAAGAAAATGAACAACCTCAAAATGTCAACAATTCAAACAAAGTATGTTTTTTAAATTTAAAAAAAACCAACGAAACAACTGACCAGGAACAGAGTTAAACACTTGGAATGAACAAAGTCCATGACTGACCCAACTTACAGAAACAGTTCTGGTCCTGACCTCGCTCGAGCACTTGTTATGTACATAGACCAACCACTCAGATAAATAAGTAAAATCCTTTGTATGCTTTTGAATTTAGGGAATTAAAATCTGAAAACCAGAATAATCCCTGAACCCATTTCTCAGTGGCAATAAAGGGCATCAAAGCACAAATGGGGATGAGTCTATCAACTCACAAAACTTTTATGGATACGAAGTGGATGCATAAGCCTTTCCTACAATGGGATTTGCAGAAAATGCACATTTCATAACAGTAGTCCCTATTTTTACCACTGCTAAGGAAGATACAGATGAGTTTAAGCCCTGGCTTCCTGTGCTTCAGCTTGCAAGCCATCCTTCTCTAGATTAATGTGCAAGGCTTTACACAACCACGAAAAACAGTATGTTTTCAACAAACATTTTTGTTAAACGTGAAGGGAGTTTAGAAATCACTCATTCACTGACACCTTTATATAGAAGATTTGTAGACCTGCTAACAAAAGTTTACAAGATTAGAACTAGATTTTGGATGCCTCAACTCACAATTAAGACCACGATGTTTTAGCAGTACCCTCAAAGAAGGGCTTAGAAATCCATGAATTTCCAAAGTCTCAGAATTAAACCCTGCACCTTATGTAGACATTCCCAACCTCAAAACAGCACTCACTCGCCAAACAAAGCAGATTCAAGGCTGAATTTTTTTCTTTCCAGAATTTTATGAGTGAGATTTGAGCAACCTGGAAGGTGTCCCTGCCCATGGCAGGGGGTTGGAACAAGATGAGCTTTACGGTCCCTTCCAGCTGAAAACATTCTGTGATTCTATGAAATTTGCCACTTTTCAAGTGCGCAAAATGTAAGTTTAAGAAATTGGCAGCAATAAATCAGTTGGGAACATCTCATGAGGAAAAACTCTTTGAAGGTCTCAAACTGGGCAAAAGCTCAAGCTGTCCTAAGTCCACACACGCACATACACAGTTTGGATCACTCTGCAGAAGACAGAAAATGTATTTATAAAGTCTAAGAAGCAGGAGAATGCAGGGGAAGATCAATTCTGCAGTCAGCCAGATGTGGAGACATATCACCATCCCTGGAGGGATTCAAAAGCTGTATGGATGTGGCACTTGGGGACATGGGTCAGTGGTGGCTTTGGCAGTGCTGGTGAATGGTTTAGACTCAACAGTCTTAGAGGACTTTTCCAACCCAAATGATTTTGTGATTCTGTGATCTGTGAGATCCCAAGATGCTTGCTCCCTCCAGAAAAAGCTCTTGGTGCTCTCAGAGCCCCAGTATCACCTGGTCAGTGGGGAAACTCTCACATAAAACCAGAAAGGCTTTTTATGGTTCAGGACCAGCCAAAGACCAAAATAATGCTTCCCAGGCAATTTGATTATTTGCAACAATGTGGAAGAACTCAAGGGAGGGTGAGGTAGGGGTGGGACAGGCAAAGCCTCCTCTTGGAGATACTGTAAGTAGAGAAAAATTAAGTTGTGTATCTGGCTACAAAGTCTGCTCCAACTTCTGGATAAAAATGACAGATCTATATTCCCTTTTTAAAAAACAAAGCCAATACTATAAACACCCAACAATATCCCAGTTCTCACAACAGAGACAACCATCTGCTAATTATTTTCTGAAAAGCGAGTTGCATGCTTTTAGTCTAATTGATATAATTGATTAAACTTTTTTTTTAACAATAAGGAAAAATTCACTGGAAAGTATTTAAAAAGGCCTATGAAGTGCACGAATGACAGAAGCTTTGGAGAAAATAACTCTGCTGAATAATGAATGTACACTAATACGTGTAGCTATATATTAAAAGACATGGAGAATCTGCTCTAGACAAATCTTAGAGCCAATTATATATTTTACATTTCAAGCAGCAAGTGCTACTGTTTAAGCCAGAGCAGTTGTTTTGACTTTGATAGCAGACTAGTCTAAAATACAAGGAATGTTGTTTATCGTGGAAATGCTTTGTGCTCCAGATAACATCACGGATGGCTGCCCCACCTAGGCTACTGCACCATCCCACTGTCCCAAAACAAACCCCAGATAAACCTCTCCCTGCTGCCTGACTTCTGCTCCCACCAAAGATCCAACTGCTGTGCAAATAAAACTCTCACCATGGTGTGTGCCACACAATCAGCAACACAAAATGAGCAGAAGGTATTGGATACACGTGTGACCATGAAGGAAACTAGTGAACTTTGAGAACATGCCCCACACTTCCATGTTTTGGTAAGGCACTGAAACCAACACTCTACTCTGCCTTGCTGCCAGAGGGATGCACCTTGGGAACCCTGTACGGACAATGTACATATCCTGACCCAGTAATATATAAATATTACCCTTTTATCACTCCTTTTTTTTTCTTTTTTTTGCATAGGAATTGTCATGCCCAGGGTTAGATTTTTCTTCCTCCACCCTGGAGAAGAAGCTGGAGATTTTGTCATCTGACTCAGTCCCACCTTGTTCTGGCTGATGGACATTGACCATCTATGGAGTCTCCAGCACTCACCTCTCTACTCTTCAGCATCTCAACTGGGAAGCGACTGAAGCACAACGACAATATAAACCACACTAATTTCACAGTTCAAGGATTTTTCCTTTTGCAAACTACCTACATGACCTTTCTCTGCTCTAATACAGTCCTGGGATAATCCAGCAGAACCAAAAAGGATTGATGGGACAAAATGCTGTTTTCATCTGCCTGTGTCTTTCACCCCAATTCCAGAGTTACTACCATGTCACAGTTGTTTTGTTTTCTCATTTATTTGCGTAGAACGTATTCCCCCAACACAAAAGGTGGCAGGAGAAGAGCACAGTGATTCAGTTTGCATACTTTTCCAGTGATGAGGTCCCAGATGTGCTTTCACTACATACTGGTTCAGTGCTGCCTCCAAAACATCCCACCAAGCCAAAAAGAACATTCCTTTGGACAAGTGGGACCATGCTCCTCTCCGTTATCACTGTGCAAGGGTTGATGCACTGCCTAGGCCTTGGCTTTGTGCATCAGCCAGAGAGACGAGGTTCATTCTCCCAGCTGAGCTTAACACCTTCGATTTGCATCCTGGGGGCTGACACTTACAGCACATTTCCTGGTGTGGAGGGCTCCTCTAACGTCGTTTGACAAAGTTTGAGTTTTCCTTCACAGCAGCCACAGAGACGAGGCCTGCGCCGACATCCTGCTCTGGTCCCTCCCACCCAGCACGGTGGTGGGGCCGCACGCCAAGCCCAAACATCTTCCCCCCACCCCCAGCGCCCACGGAGGAAGACCTCCTTTTGATTTTGTACTTTTTAATCTGAGAGAGCCAGGCCTGTAAATATTACAAAAAATTATAACAATGACTTAAGAACAGAGACAGACTCGCTGTCACCAACTGTTAACTCTCAGATCAGGGCAGCCTAGGAAGTGGACCCTTATCTGCCCGAAGCTCAGGACGTGCTGACTAACACCCTATTGAGCCGGCAGACCTTTGGCTCCCTAATCTCTCCAAACTGGAAAACGTACACCCCAATGGACATACTCCCTTCTAAAGTATTTCAAGCCTCTGCAAACAGACTGTGTTGCGAGATGAGCAGTGCTGCCCTGCTGCATGCAGGAAATCCCATTTATTTGTCTTGAGGAGTGAAATGTGAAGTGACAGTAAAACCTTTCCAGCCACAGCACACGGTGCCAGACTGCAGCCTTATCTCTGCCAGGACTGCCAGCCAAGGGGCCAGTGCCAAATGTGTACATTTACACAATTATTTTGTGAATGCAGACTTCACAGCTTTACAAAAAAATTGGCCCTAAAGCTAAGAGTCCTGTGAAGACAAACCAAAGTCAGGGGAGGGGGGGTGGTGTTAAGTTGACCTCAACAAATAACCAGGATGCCTTTTCTGAAATGGATTTTTAGGTTGCTCATTCTATGCTATATTTTATTCTATATTCCATTATATTAATGAAGGTTGTGATAGCAAGTTCAAATTAGCTATTGAAAACATGCCTTTATCAATGACAGAGGCAAGCAGTGTGCAGAAAGGAGAAAGGGTGAGAATGAGTAGGACAAGGATTCCTTCAAGGTGTTAAGACATCTTTACAAATCTTGAACCTGAGCAACTGCATCTCCTTATCTGTCTGAGTACAGGGAGTCAGGAACTGACTGCAATCAAAAGGGATCTGTATGCTTGGTGTCATCCTGCAGCCACCAGTTTAAAAAGTAGCACTCTCCTATAGTGAAACTGCTTTTTTTTCCTAATGCAAACAATCACCTCAATCTGAAAAAGGGCCCCAGGTGAGCTGCTGTTTCAATAATGAATGAAAATTACTTGTGTTTTCTGTTTCACTATGCTTTAAATGCAGCATTTTCAGATTTGTTTGCCTTCACTGACACCTTATCTGTATTAAGACTTACTCTGGTAAAGACCGTCTTTAGGACATGAATCAAACATTTCTAGAGAACTCCCCACCTCAGACTGGGGAATTCTTTCATAAATGCTATTATGTCCCTTTGTTATTGAACATATCTGCCCCCTTCCTCCCTGTGCATTCAGGCCAGGATTGTTTACCCTGGGGACAACAATCAGGCTTTGCTGGTCTTAGCTGAGGAGGATGGAGCTTGGCAAGTCCTGGTGGGGCAGATAAGCCCCAGGAATTCAAATAAAGTTTTGCTGCCTGACTCTGTGCGCAGAACTACAGGCACCACTTGGATCTCGTGGGTCTCACATCAAGGACGACATGTAAGTTTAAGGCCTGTGCTCTCCTCCCACTCTACTCCACAGACACAAGATTTCCTTCTATGTTTTGAAGCTGCCAGTCTCTCATAGCCTCGAGGAGACCTTCCCTCAGTGAACTATCCGGTATGAGCCTCTGGTTTCCCATCTGTAAAAACAATTTTTGGTGTGGTTTTTGATAGCTCACATGCTGCATTGAAGGAAGGGAAATCTTCCTTGTGGAGCTTTGGATGCTGCTGCTACAGCATGATCGAGATGGCAAATTCTCACCCTTCTGCTACACTGTCCTCAAGCCTCGGCTCACGAGCCACAGGTTGGTTGCTGTCCCCACAGTTTAAACATCAGAGCAATGGCTTTAAACTGCCAGAGGGCAGAGTTAGATGGGATATTAGGAAGAAATTTTTGGCTGTGAAGGTGGTGAGGCCCCAGCACAGGTTGCCCAGGGAAGCTGTGGCTGCCCCACCCCTGGAGGAGTTTAAAAGCCATGTGGATGTGGCACCTGGGGACATGGGTCTGTGGTGGTCTTGGCAGTGCTGGGGGAACGGTGGGACTCCATGGTCTAAGAGGGCTTTTCCAACCCATAGGACAAGGAGAAAACCTGGGTAGAAGGGAGCATGGTAGGGTTTGTTAGGGTACAAGAGTCAACGTGAGGACACAGTCAAGAAAAATCAGCCTTGTTTGTGAGTTCAACAGATTGTGGGTTTAGCATTACAACCTCATCATAAAACCAGCCTAAATCCCCACGAATTTAAGATTCAGTACCATCATCAGATACTCCAGAACATCTAGAGCTAGAAAAAAGGTTTAGGGTGACCTAAACCAGCTGTCCCCTAAATCCTAACAGCCGAGTCCTCAGCAGTGATGCTGATAGACGTGAGAAATCCCCTGCTTGGCCAGGAAAAAGCCATCTCCATAACTAATCATCCTCGGCAGGAGCAAACAGCCTTTAAATCAACTGGAGAGAAGCTCTGCAACTTGTACCAAAGGTTGTGACAAAATTAAACTCCGTATGGGAATGCAGTGGAGGCAGCCATCAGCAGACAAAGTACAATCTCTTCCTCACTCTCACTTCTTGGTGCAGTTGCTGTAAACATTCAAGACATTTCTCTGATTTATGCATTTAATTAGAAGATATCTGTAACATTCCTGCTGTTTACATTTAACCCAACACTGCAATGAAAGCTGTAATTTCGTCTGGGATTTATATTCTGTACTCAAACTTATTTTGATTCCTTGATTTAAACATACACATAGAAGTGAAAATGTGTCAAAATCATGAAAATGGAAGAGATTATACTCCATTATCTAGTTCATCTGTCAACCAGGGCAGAAATTTTCTGAGGACTGTTTTTCTCAATCTGCCACATGTTACGGAAACTTAATTCAAAAGACTAATTCAGAAAAGACAGCTAAACCTTAAAAGTGGAAGAGCAATTGGATCACTATAATTAGGAGTTACATGATTATTTTTTTCTTCCTTTATCTTGTATTTAGTTGTCATAACTCATCAAATTTTGCACCTTTTGGGATAAAGTTGTTGGCCTCTACCACATTATTTTACATTTTATTTAAAAAGTGGTTAATGCTTTCTTTTTTTTTTTTTAATGGAGGGGGGATAATGTGGGGCTTTATTAATCAAAGAAACTAATAACTTCATTTTAAATGCAACATTTTATACTTTTCAGTTACTCTGCCTACACTGAAGGTCTCCAGTAGAAAAGGAACACATGGGTTGGAAATAGCTTTCAACTGAGCAGGGGAAGGAAGAGGTCAGGGCATTTCAGTGTAATTTTACTTTACTTTCACCAAAGTTGCAAGATATTTGGAAACAACGTGTCATGCGAATGCAGTGCCTTTGGCACTGGACTTTTCACTGGACTCATAACATATGCAATGGAGAAAGGGGAGGCTGCACAACACATGTGAAGCAGATTTAGTCACAGCAAAAAACGTAATAAAAGTATAGGGAGGCTTTCTAGGGAGGGAAATTTGGGGAATGTTATTTAGCTTGAGCAACTGTACAGCTCTGAAGTGAGAAGGGGCTGGGCTCTGGCTGGGAGCCCTCCTGTAAGATGTGTTGGACAGGGAGTTTTGGGCTGCTCATGAGTGTGGGGCTCCTGCCAAGCTAAAGCTCTGCAGCTTTGGGCAGGGAAGCTCCTCTGTGCTCTCTTTCAGAAAAAATGGGATCATCCTTGAAGGTTAACAGAGTTCAAATGATGTGGCAGGCCAGCAGTTAGCAGAATGGAAGTAGCTTTGAGAAACGTACACGTGCAGAGAGTTGTTTACCCGGGTCAGAGCTCTGTTACCATGGGGAGCGACTTGGAAACTCTCACACTGCTTTCCCATCCTCCTGTTTCTCCAGCGCTTGCTTTCTGCCTTGTACTTGATATCTCTTTCTTATGGCAGCTTCCTTAAACTAGTGAAATCAGCCAATCTAATATGTCTTGTGTTAAACAACAGATACACAAAGACTGTTTCATTTTAGAATCTGTGTTAAGTTTAAATTCTTCTGCTAGAAGTCTCTTACTTGTGCCCTTCCTTCCTATAAAGTAAGAGAATCACAGAATTGTACAATGGTTTGGATTGGAAGGGAGCTTAAAGACCATCCCTTTCCACCCCCTGCCATGGGCAGAGACACCTTCCACTATCCCAGGTTACTCCAAGCCCCGTCCAACTTGGCCTGGAACACTCCCAGGGATGGGGCAGCCACAGCTGCTCTGGGCACCTTATGCCAGGGCCTCCCCACCCTCACAGTCAAGAATTCCCTCCTATCTAGTCTAAACATTCTTCTTCTAGTTTAAATTACCCTAACTTTCTAAGTGCCACTGAAAAACTCAATTTCGGGACTATTTATTTTTAAATTGCACACCTAAGTTAAAACAGATGCATGGACACCATGCATCTTGGGAAGCACCATGCACAGTGCAGTGTCCCAAGAGCTCACATGGAAAAATCAGAGCCTGTTGCTACCCTCTCTAGTTATTTCACGTTGCAATGAAAGGACAGACTTCAGCTGTGCATAAAGAAATCTTTGACTGATCTCTTTTGGCAATTCATGCTCCCTTTAGTGACTGGACTTTGTATGTCATCTCCTGACCCTTCCCCTCCACAAAGTTTGCAGAGCACCTAACATCAGCCCCTCACTATCCTTGTGCAAGGATGCTCTGCCATAAGGACAGCAACAGGATGGTAAACATTCCTCATCATGGTTGACAGTTAGAAAATGTCACCAGTTATATTATCCTCCTCCAAAACTTTACTCCTAGCAGCAATGGTTTCTGCTCATCACAGCCCAACACCCTCGTCATGGGTGAGAACCAGCTGGGGCACCTTTCACTGGATGTGAGATGAAGATGCTAAGGTGTCCCTCTCACCCTCACTGTGTCACCAGTAGAACACAACCAGACTCTTCTGATCCAAGGAAGGAGAAGATCTTTGCAGTAAACTTACCTTGTGTCCCTTACAGAAATATTTTTCTGCTCTCTACAGGTAGCATAAAGAATTACATAATTATTTCATAGAGTCATAGAATCCCAGAATGGTGTGGGAGGGACCTCTAAAGCTCATCCAGTTCCACCCCCTGCCATGGGCAGGGACACTTTCCACTATCCCAGGTTGCTCCAAGTCCCGTCCAACCTGGCCTTGGACACTTTCAGGGATGGAGCATCCATCACCTCCCTGGACAATGTGTACCAGTATTTTACCACCCTCATCATAAAAAGTTTCTTCCTTATACCTTAGTCTGAATCTACCTTCTTTTAGTTTAAAAATTTTACCCTTGTCTTGGGCAAAAAAGGAAACTAAAACCTCCTTTAATACTTCTTGTTACAAGACACTATTTCATCTTCTAAATCTTTTGCATGTAACTGCGTGAATTTTCATCTGTTGCCTTAATGGGAGCTAGTTAATTACAACCCCCAGAGTGCCACAGGCAAGGCTGAGACATTCAACTCAGCTGGGTACAGGGCTGTGACTGCAGTTACAGCTCTGCGGAGCAGCTAAGAGAGCTCAAGTGAATGCAAGGTAAAGACAACCACGGGAGAGAAACAGCAAACTCCTGCTCTGCTGATTAGCCTGCTCCTAGAAGTGGTTTATTTTCCCCTTTTCATTTTTACTGGTTTGAAGAACTGAGTCTCAGAAACACAGTACACATTATTGTATTAATGTTACTACATTTGCATTTATACAATTCAACTGTTACTGTTACCTAGTGCATGGTAGTCCTGGCTGGGCAGGTAGGACCTTGTTGTCTGCACATTTTTCTTTAAACTTTTTTTTAACTGATTTGGGATAGCCAAAACACTGTCCAGCCTTCTGCAGGAGACTGACCTGCATAACAGTATTATGGAATAGCTCTTTGGAAGCAGCTATGGCAACTCCAGAATAAGGTGATTTCATTCCATGACAATTGTTGAGCTTTGCAAAGAAAGCAATGACTGGGGAATGAAGTGACTGAATCCAGAATGCAGCTTCCAGAAGGTAACTGGGATAATTTTCAGGGGTGGAGGGGACAGACGTTAAGCCTCCATGTAAATATTAGTCTCCATGCAGACAGCAGCTTGGGAATAGGAGTGTCCTGTGCTAGCCCACCCTTCATCCTCATCTTGGCCAATGCGCCTCATTCCTGAACTGCAGAATCACTGTACTCCAGTCACTCACCCAAGCACCACCCTCCCAAGCTACCTTGGATTCTTGTGCAATACCCATCTCTGATGCATTCCTTCATTCTGGAATGAAATGTGCTTCCCTGTATTCCAGTAAGATAAACAAGCAGTCTGTATGAACAGGATGCATCTTTCCTAGAGAACTGTAACCAAACTACAAGGAAGACGTAAAGGAGAGAATAAAAACAGGTAATATATTTGATTTTAAAACCACAACTGTCACCATACCCTGATGCCAGTGAAACCCTCGCCAGTGCTTCTGAGAACCCTACATGTAAGGCTTTCCTACATTATATTTGCATTTATACAATTCAATTTTACTACCTATTACTCCAAAATAGTCTATTTCCAGCCAGTCCTTTATCTTGTATGTATTCAAGAAAATTAAGATCTTAAGCAAGCATTGAAGAAAGATGAGGCACTGGCTCAGATTTCCCGAAGAAGCTGTAGCTGTCCCATCCCTGGCAGTGTCCAAGGCCAGGTTGGACGGGGCTTGGAGCAACCTGGGACAGTGGAAGGTGTCCGTGCCCATGGCAGGGGGTGGCACTGGATGGGCTTTAAGCCCTTTCAACCCAAACCATTGGTTTGGTTCTAAACCCAAACCATGGGTCTAAACTATTTGGAGCGTCCCCAGACCACAGTAAAGGTTTTTTTGGGATCATGGTAAGTTCACTCATTTTTCAACATATAATGCAAGTGGATTTGAGTGTTATTGGCATTCTGATGGCCTTGATCATCAGCAGCCTCTCACTGACAGAATGAGGGATCTCCAAGCATATACAGGTCTTAGCCATTGTGGGTTCCCTGGTTCACAGTGGAAAGGACCAACATGCTGAGATCCTCAGGAGTATTTATGACACACTGCTCCAAAATGGAAAATTGTATTTATACTACTAAACCACAATTTTTTAAAAGCAAGGAATGCTAAATTCGTAGTATTTTTACATTAACTTGAGCTGCAGACATAACTTGGAAAACGTCTAAATTTTACGAGCCTCAGTTATGTCAGCAACAAGGCCAACTCACCCACTTATCCTCCTCTGCAGTGGCTCAGGCTCGCAGGATGCAGGCTGCGAGCAGGGTCCCTCGCCTGGCACCAGCCCCAGGTGCATCCTGCAACACCAACCACATCTCAGAGAGACAGATGAGACTTGCATGGTGCTTTCATAGGTTGTGGATGAGCTGTTTACAGCCCCTTTTTGTTTATGGAACAAGGGATCACAAATTGCCATGAAGCTAAATGAGCTAAGAGAGCTCTAAATACTTCCACAGTGATTTGCTCATAATAAAAAGGAGAAAAAACACTCTACCATATTAGACTGCAAAAAATCTATTTACAGGATTTTTGTATAAGAAGCAATGAAATTAAGTGAGACTGCATTACTTGCTACTGCTATCAATTAATGCAGCAACCACTTCCAGACATAATAATTACCATATGTGCACTGTGCTTTACCTCTGGGCTTATTAATTTCATACATGGCAGGTTACAACTATTGATTGCATTAAAACAGACTGATGCGTTAAGAGAGACATGCTCCCAGTGCGACACATCGTTGCACAAACTGAAATGATTCAAGTGATACAGGAACAGACACCTGCATCCACCAGCAGACAACCTGCAAATGGTCATTTCTCCATCCCCTCTTAAACACCCAGACATAGTACTGCAAGAGGAGTCAGCTCAGCTGATTAGGGACAAAATCAGGGGGTCTTAAGGGACAGATGTTGACCACTGGAGAAATGAAAAATCCCTAGGAGTACCTCCTATCAATATAAATAAATTAATAAAACCAAAATGGCTCTTTATTTCTCAATGCAACTTGCACAACGGAGAATTTGCTCATGTTTAGGTTGAGTATTAAGAAAAACTTTTTGACTGAGAGGGTTGACCAGCCTGGCACAGCTGCCCAGGGCAGTGGTGGAGTCCCCATCCCTGCAGGGATTTAAAAGCCATGTGGATTTGGCACCTGGGGACATGGGTCAGTGGTGGCCTTGGCAAGGCTGGGGGAACAGCTGGACTTGATGGTCTTAGAGGGCTTTTCCAACCCAGATGATTCTGTGATTGACAACCAGCTCTGTCCTGCAAACTTCAGAGCACCCTGGGGTTTGGTGAGTCTCAAAAAAATATGCATCTGCATTTTTAAAAGTGCATTTGGTTTTCAAAGGTTGCTGAAAACTTGATCCATAATGAAAGACAGTGACCTCCAAAGAGCATCTAAAAAGAGTGGTGTTTACCTTGCTATTACACAGCTGGGTTTCTAACTACATGCAAAACCAGCAATACACTCAGAAAGAACTGCACTTGGGTTTTTTGTTGTCATCCTATATACATAATTAAAGACATATTTCTATTCAATTCTAGTTAAGCTCCTACAAGTTAGGTATAAGTTGTACATATAACTTAGGCTTTAAAGCCTCCCTTAAACAACAAAGCATTGTTTATGTTTTTAATAAATCTTAATTTTCATTCCTCTAATTCAGAAGACATTTTTTGAAGCAAGAATACACTGAATTCAGTAGGCAAATCTCCCATTAACATAATTCAACCGTCCTAAAATAATTCAATTGCCCTAAAATAATATTTATAAAGACAGTGGTAACTGTGATGCAGAGAGCTAAATGCAACAGGTGAAATTATCCTGCATTAGTAGTATATTCATAAAGAGTGAGAATGTGTCAGCAATTTCCACAAACCTTTATAAGTAGGAAGGAACCTGGCTGTTTTTCAGCAAAAGCACTAAAAACAAGCATCAGGCACAAAGAGTTAATACATTCTTCCTACTTCTGAGAGCAGGAACGGGCCGATTTCGTCAGTGAGGTTTGGCAGCGCGCGAAATCCTGTAACCAATTCCATTTCCTGATAAATGAACGGTCCACAGGGGAAAGTCAGCCAGAGGCTTTGGGAACTGCCGAGTGCTCAGACATGACCGAGAGGCTCCTGGAAGGAGCCAGACTGTCTCTTTGCTTATCGCCGCCCAGCCGAGCGGCACCAGCGGATCGCCGATGCTGCCAGACTGCGCTGCGAGCCCAGGCTGCGGCACAGCCGCTTCAGCCGCACGTGAGAGCCCCCAGAAAACTCACCAGCCCCAGCACACGCCTGACATCAGGCTCTAGGAACTCTGAGAACACATGGCCATGTAAGACAGGCGTTGGGATGGGACTTGCAACAGTCTGCATTGTTTATGTGTTTCAGAGCCAAGTGCTAGGAGTGACTCGGTATTCTGGAGCTGAGGATCTCTCCCCCACCCTTCCAACAGGAAAAAGCCAAATACAGAATGATAAATCATTCATTATTGGTTAGATTTTGGCATCAGTGCGGCTGGGAAGGAGGGGTTTTCAATTGGAGCTATAGGGTGCATCACCTCGAGAGCTGAACGTCACTCTCAAGTTCTAAACAGTTCTTTGAGACACAAACTGACTTTTTTAAAGTTATCTTCATAAATGTGACTGATAGTCTTACTGAATGTTAACAGTAAATATCAACTCTAACAGCAAAATGACAAATGTGCCTCAACGCAGGCTCAGCCCTGAGTTTCTGATCTATTTAAATACCAACTTTTCAGACAGAATTAACCTGGATGTTTGTTCACTTTCATATTATTACAAATCAATTCACAACTCCAACATTTTTACAGGAAATTCAAGTAGCTTGACACACACAGAACTGAACTTTCAAAAGTCTAAAATTTGAGCTTGTAAAAAAAATAAAATACTGCCAGTCTGATGACCCCTGAAGGGAAGTTAAAAGGAAAAAAAAAAAAGAAAAAGCTCAAATAATAACTTCAGGCCCTTCACTACCAAAATCCTGGGTAACTTTTCAAGTGGCTTGCAGGCTTATAATAGCAGCAACGTCTGCAATTGATTAGCTCCCCCAGCACAACCAGATGTCTTGGTGACAGGGAGAAAGTACTGTGGGTTTGGAGTTTACTGGGATGCACAATATCCCATCACTGTAAACAAATTAATAAATGGGAAGGTGGGGAAGCTAAAGAAATATTATGCTTGTTCTCGAAGTGTCTGAACCCAGTTTTACTGCATGTTCTAGCTCATTGGAAAGCCCAGAATAAATTCTTTCTTGCTCCCAAAGAAAATGCCACAGACTTGGTTGAGTCTGTCCTTTATAACAGCATGGCTACTCATTTCTTTGCTGGGATCTTGGGTGCTTTCTGCTCAAGGCTGTGACAAACACAAGCTAACGGCATAAAAGAATGACAGTTCTCTACATTCACTATCAGCACAGGTTTGCAAACAAGGTATGAGGCTTTGGAGGAACACCAGAGCACTATTTCAGACATAACACCCACACGTAGACCAAACAAACTCCCTGTTCCTGCAGCTCCTTCCCTGACTTTAACTCACATTAATTAATGCATGCTTTAAACCTCAAATGAGAAAAGTGGGAACACGTGAAGGAGATATAAAAAAGATCTCCTCTTCTTTGGACCATTTTGCTATTCACAACTCTGCTGCTTTTAAAGCATCCTTGATCGCTTTTGGGCTACTGCTGTGCTTCTACCAAATACTGCGATGACTCCATGCACAGCACTGCATAACAAGCAAGGAACACGAGCAGTCTTCCTTCTCCTCTCTTCAGGACGTGGCATTAAAGTGGAGGATAAGACTGCACGTATGGAGTGCCACAGGCTGGCTGACATAAGCAATAGCCCAGCACTGCAGCATTAGTATTTCTATCATACAATCACAGAATGGTTTGAGTCGCAAGGGATCTTAAAGCTCATCCTGTTCCACCCCCTGCCATGGGCAGGGACACCTTCCACTGTCCCAGGCTGCTCCAAGCCCTGTCCAGCCTGGCCTTGGATACTGCCAGGGATCCAGGGGCAGCCACAGCTGCTCTGGGCACCCTGTGCCAGGGCCTTCCCACCCTCACAGCCAGGAACTTCTTCCCAATATCTAATCTAAACTTACAACAAGCAGTCAAAAGTACACTGAAGGGATTCAGACATCAGTCTCTTACTTGAACTGTAACCTGTGTAAGGGAAATTATTCACCAAGAAGGGTGACAAAATGTAAACTATTCAAGATGAGAGTGAGCAAAAGTTGATGGATTTGGTGTGTGTAACCCGAGTCGCTCCCAGCTCCTTTGAGCTGACTGTGCATCTGCCAACAAGGCTCTACCTCCATCCCATCTCTGCTTGAGCTGCTTCTCTCAATCCGCTCCAGCTGAGGTGGCTGAAGGTCAGGAGCTCACAGACCCAGTTTTGCTGCTCTGTTCACACACAGCACAGGCAGGAACAAAGCTCTCATGGCATGGTCAGCAGCCTGGTGAGATCCTCACCAGGTTGATGACCGTGGCATCAGCTCCATTTTCTGAGCTACCGTGCAATCAATGCAATCCCCACAGAGCAGCAGCCAGGGAAATCAGGGAGAGGGCAGGGGAACAGGAAGCACAGTCCCTCTTTTCTCCTAATGGCAGTCACTGTGAGCCACACACTCCCCACCATGGGATACACAAAGACTTGGGGCCTGCCTGGTGTCCTGCTTGCACTGTGCCTGGTACCATCTCCTAAGCATGAAGATACAGCCTGACAATCTTGAGAATGCTGGAGCCACCAGCAAAGCTTTCCAGTGAAAGCAGGATTTTCCCCATGGAAATTAAAGCTTCAGTGACTAGGAAGAAAACAAGACTGAAGTTCTCAGTTTATTCTTCATCTCTGAAGAAAAGCTTTATACAAGTGCTCTAAGCTGAAAGCATGATTACTATTTTCTGTTCAAAGGGATTTTTGGGTGCTTTACAGCAAGAAACTGATATTACATGAGAAACAGTTTAAAGATCAGAGATTCAAAAGTTTGCTAATGCATATTTTCCTATGTTGATGCTGCAGCGATGTTTATATTACTCTTCAATAGGGAGGTGTCAGAAAAGCATTAATATGTTTTTAACTGTGTGCCAGGCAGACAAGCAAAATAAAATAGCTGGGGTTTTTTCTTGTTCTAGTCAACAATGCCAAAAATTACTGTTTATTTTTCTCCACCCCCATGAAAGAATTTATAACCACTGAAGTAAACCCAAGTTAAAAAGCTGGTTTTAATCCCAAAATTGATTGACAGCTGCTGTGTAAAAGCAAACCTAACTTGTTTGGGTTCTCAGAAGCATTCACATTTGAAAAATTTAGTTTCCTGGAATCATTTGAGAGGTGGTTTTTGGTGGTTTTTTTTTTTTTGTCCCTTTCCCTATAATGCTACAAAAATAATTTAAAGAACGTGATACTGTATAATTTTCACACTCATAAGACAACTGGGGAAAGGTGGAAAGCACATCCCCTTTTCAAACAGCCTGAAGAGTAACATCTAAGTATGGTGTTGGTTACTGTGTGAGTGAACTCTCCTTGGGAGCGCCAGGGAGAGGTTGTGAGTGCCACTGCTGCTAGGCCTGGCAACACTCAAGCAGATAAAACACTCAGCTGTAACTAAGACCTTGTGCGCAAAGGGACTCGTCTTACGCCACACCAAAGAAACCCAAATCTTTACATGCATGACAGTCAAAATCCATGCAAACACTTATGGGAATGGGTAACTGTATGAAGAGTTCTTGTGGGTTTTTTTTTTTTCATATAAAAATGTTAAAGCAAACTTTGATAAATAAATAAATATGCTCGATAAATGACTCATCAACACTGCCAACCTATGCCAACATTTTAAACACCTTGAGTTCAGCAATATGAAGCTCTGTGGATCACAGGATTCAAGTCAAACTACATTGCTAAGGACCACAGTAGAATTTATTTCTTTTCCCCTAAAGTCTCTAAGTTAACTGATTTCTTCCATTTTACATGAAGGATGCTTCTGAAAATGAAGTGTTGTTAGTATTCAATCCAACTCATCAGCTGTATTTGCATTACACATGGCTACAAACAAGGCTCTCTAAAGACTGCTGAAATCCACTTTTACCCATGGAACAACAGGAGTCATCGCATTTCAAAGCCTTAGGTGTTCAAAAGTCATGCAGATGTGGCACTCAGGGACATGAGTTAGCGGTGGCCTTGGCCACCTTGGGGGAACAGTTGTACTCATTTTAGAGGGCTTTTCCGACCTAAACGAGTCTGTGATTCCATGACTTTGAATCCACAGATGGTAAAATGAATTTACTTTGGCCATTGGCTTTTTCAGTGTTAAAGCAACCAGGCACATAAGCAATGTTTTTTAACATGCTATGTGTTCTAACTAGCAACTGAACCCCACTTCCTACTAAAGTAATATTTCTGTGGATTATCATATTAATGCTTAAAAGTGAGGTGGTATTTATTTCTGAACTAAACCCCCAAATCTTTCGTTCCCTTCTGGGATGATGTAGTTATTTTTCTTCCTGTAAGGTTTCAAACTACAAAGTCAGGAGTTCCCATACAATGCATTATGTCAGCAAGTATCTAACTTCAAGCACTATAATAATCACAGTTTTTCCATAATATTTTTCACATACTTTAGATCTTGCCTACACACAAGTTTGCACCATTTAATTAAACAGATTTAAATGATAGAAACTCCTGCTTGGACATACTTATTATAAAGTGGTGTCATTCAGTTTAGTTTCAACTCATTCTCACCAATTTAAGTAGCCAGGCTTACATTAATAGAAAAGCACCTGCATAAGGGTTTGCCCCGGCTCAGACAGACAGACAGGTTTATAATCCCACTGTAAGATTAGCCAGAGTCAGCTGAGTGCAGACATGTCTTCAACTGCTCACAGTTTCACAATGATAAGTTATTTTCTGACCACAAAGCCCATCAAAACTTTCAGGATCGTTTTTTCCCCCTGGAATTTTGATTACCCCAAATAATATTTCTCAAGGGACGTGGAGTATATTCTTCTCTACTCGAGGTCTCTGAGAACCCGACCTCTAAAACAAATGCCTTCAAAAGAAACATGAGTTATTGTCCATCACTCACAGGTCAGCTCACGGAAGCAGGGAAGTCTGACATCTTAATTGAGGGCATAAATTGTCAGAAAGAAATATACAATCCATAAATACTCTTATTCTTAGCATATGGTCAGTGTTCTGGAAAGGCCCAAAAAGCACTTTGTTTAAAAGTTTCTTACACTTCTGTCACTAATCTGATCTTCTTCAGGTTAAGGGTTAACAGCAGCTGAGGGTCAGCAAAAGGAAGTCTGTGTTATAGACGCCTGCCTAGCGTCAGACCTAAGGATGTATAAGACACAATCAGCTTCCACTGTAATAAGAATTTTGACCTTTGAGCCAGAAAAAAAAAAAAAGAAAAAGAAAAAGATAAATGAAAGGAAGAACTGGATGAATTTATTTTTTAAGGAAGTTTTCTGTCTCTCTTGCTTAGTGCTGTACCCTGGAGCTCTGTAAATGAGTTGCTGGTCTCTGTAACTCCTCTGTCCCTACCTTTTTACAGTGTCACACAGAGTTAATTTGTGCACTATTCCACCAAAAACCCCACAGCAGCAAAAGTGCTAAAGTAGTAAAACAAACACGAGAAAGCTGTATATAGCTTTTAAAGCAATTACAGATCTGCCCCAAGGTTTAATCTGGATTATTAAAGACCACTGGTCTGGATCCTGAATCCAGCATCTTGCTGTGGCTAAATAACAACCACTCAGGACTAAGGACAGCAGGACAGTGGAAAAAAAAAAGCATTATGATCAGGAGCAATTCTAATAGAAGATGGGGCAATGGATGGTTTTTTTGGATTGACAGGGTGCATATATATGGAACACTACCAGTTTCCTTTGGCACCTGGGTGCTGTGCAGGGCTGCCTATGTCCTGTCCCTCCGCATGGTGTGATGGCACCACTGACTGCTCAACAGATGATGTCTCCTCCCTGGGAGGAGCTTCTGCAGAAGCAGGAAAAATCTTCCAAAGAGAGCTCAGTACCCAAGCCAAGTAATCATTTAGGCTCTTTTGGTTTTGGGGACTTTAAATGCACTTCCTTTTATGGCCATTCCTCTTCTCTGATTTGCTGTGAGCACAAGTCTGATGGGGAGAGGCTGAGGGAGCTGGGAAAGGGGCTCAGCCTGGAGAAAAGGAGGCTCAGGGGGAACTTTCTGGCTCTGCACAACTCCCTGACAGGAGGGGGCAGCCGGGGGGGTCGGGCTCTGCTCCCAGGGAACAGGAGGAGAGGAAAAGACCTCAAGCTGTGTGAGGGGAGGGTCAGTTTGGACATTAGGGAAAATTTCTTTACAAAAAGGTCTGTCAATTCCTGGCATAGGTTGCCAAGGGCAGTGTTGGAGTCCCCATCCCTGGAGGAGTTTAAAAGCCATGTGGATGTGGCACTTGGGGACAATGGGTCAGTGGTGGCCTGGGCAGTGCTGGGGGAATGGTGGGACTTGGTGGTCTTGGATGGCTTTTCCAACCTAAATGATTCTCTGATTCTACCAAAGCACTTGTGCTTGACATCCTGTGTTGAATTCACTGCCACTGCGGTCAACAACCAAGTTGTTTTCATAACATTTTTTGTAGCTGAAACTGGTGCTGGTGCTTCTACCCCAGGGTGATGTGCCAGGGATACAAGGCTGCTCTGGTCCACCTCCCAGGCAGTACCTGTCATCACCATACTGCCAATTTACTCTTCCCCTGTGCTCTGGTGCCTCAGTGATTAGCAGCTTTTTCCAGTGAAACAAATGGAAGCTGATGGAGTTGGATGTACATCGTTAATAGGAGGGGAAACCTATGAGAAGTGCTTTTAACACCTAAAGCGAAACTTGTTCTGTCAAGAGACTGAAGGCTTTTACCTCTGCTCCTTTTACATATTCTGTGAAATTTTAATGCCCATCGAACTCAAATGCACTTCAATAAATATTAAATTTTGTACCATACCAAAAAGGTGAGAGCTGATGGCATAATGGCACGTCTGCACAGCACACAAAGAACATCTGACAGAGTGCACACTGATGACAAAATACTCATTGACATGGGGAGGAAAGGAGTAGGAGAAAAACACAAGCAGCTCAGAAAATGCTCATGAAAAACCAATCTCCTTCTTAAGTGGCTTAGGTAATGGGAATTTTACTTTTATAAAGCATTAAACGTGGCCTCCCAAGAGTGATCATTCCATGAAACCTACTGTCAGCTTCCAGTCACTAGCTGGCATTTGAAACAAGTTTTCCCACTTATTGCAGAAGCATGGTTATCTGCGGGCTAACTCCCCTCGAAATCCTGAGATAAGTCACAGGCTCCAGACACGGTACCGCTTCTCTCACTCTCCTAATCGTGAAAGTACAGATAGTTCACCAAAGGGAAGAAAGGCAGCCTGAGAACTTTAAAAAAAAAATAAAGAGAAAGAAAGAATGAGGCCAATTTTCACCTATCACTATGATCTCTAAATTGCCTTTAATAAGCTTCTGCAATATAGCAGGGAGCCTGGATTGTGGGCTGCTCGTCTGCGAAGGAGACAGCTCTATCTCCACGCCATGGCTTCTGCCTCCATCCCGGGTATATTAACTTCATTTATCTCCTCCCACAGACTGAGGGAGAAATAACCAGCTCTTGATTTCAGCACCTGCCCTTTATCTCTCTGTTTGTGCAGAAGTCTTCTAAAAGGCTAATTGCTCAGCTTGGACTTTCTTGGCCTTCCACAGTACACAGCTAAAAGCATATGCTTAAAATAATGTTAATTATATTGTTTGTCTCCAGTCAGACTGCTCCAGGACTGGAAGGAAAATCTGACTTAGATCTCCCATTTCCCAATAATTATTTGCTAAGAAAATGCAGGATATCTTTCCTAACACAGACACACACACGCATATATATATATATTTATCCATGACCTACTGCTACTACACATGCTCACTTTTGCATCTCGTGCTGCTTCCCACAGTGGAAGGGAGCAGGAGCACCAGTGTGTGCTCCCAAACTTGTAAGCTCCATTATGCAGATGAGGATCGTGGCTTTAAGTGCTGTTATTTTTAGTTGATGTTGATTCATGTTTGAACTATGGGCTAAGCAACAGACTCAGGACCTGAATACATGTAGCGCCTCTTGAATGCTCACTTCCTTGACAAAGGCCAAGATAAGCAACTTGAAAACATTCACTTGAACACATCCGTGCATACATTAGGTACTTACACACGAGAAAAAAACATCATTGTCTGAGCTGCAGGGAAGTGAGTGAGTAAAAGTTCTGCCTCAGCCCTCATTTTCCAAATCACATCCGTGTTTCAACCACCTCCCCCAGAGTGCTTCAGCTGAAGATGGTTATTTCTAGGAGGCAGGAATAATATCTCTGCAGGGTCTCTTGTACTTTACAGCACTTCAGTATGCTGTGGCATAAAAGGCAGGGATGGCTTGAAAATTAGCTAACAATTAACTGCAAAGCTGATATATATATATATTCTTGGGATTGAACTCCACAGCTCTGCACATTGGAGTTACATGTAGGTTGTGTCAACACAGATCCAACAGATTCACAATCTCTCCAGACACTGTCCAAGCTGGCTGGGCACAAGCTGACCCCTGTCCTGGGGACTGTTTTGGGCCCCTCAGGACAAGAGAGACATTTTGGGGGCTGGAGCGTGTCCAGGGAAGGGAATGGAGCTGGGAAGGGTCTGGAGCCCCAGGAGCAGCTGAGAGAGCTGGGAAAGGGGCTCAGCCTGGAGAAAAGGAGGCTCAGGGGGGACCTTGTGGCTCTGCACAACTCTCTGAAAGGTGCCATCAAAGCCAGTGTGGGTAGGGCTGCTCCCACCCATCCAGACTTGCCCAGAGAGTGTCATTAAAGACATAAGGATTAAAGCTTTCTCCTTTATTTAGCTGCTGAAATGCCTCAGAGTTGCCAGAGTTATTGTGTAACTATATCTTCAGTCTGATCTTAATATGAGTTTGTCGAGCTTTAGAATAGCTTCCCCTGAAAACCTCGGAGACTGAAGTGGGAAGACCTGAGGAACTGGGAGACTCCCAGGAGGGAGGCACAAGGACAGAGGGCACAAAGACTCACAAGGCCATTTCTACAGGAAGGAAAAGTGTGATGCTCCCCATCACTATCTGTGCAAAGGAAGGATGTTATTTGCATGTACAAATTCATGACAGTACATATATTTATCCATATACATCTATACACACACACACAGACACACTCTTTTGCTCTGGCAAAACTGCTAATCAGCAAAAGTACCAAAAAAGAAAAAAAGAGAAAAAGTAAAAAAAAAAAAAAAAAAAGGGAAGAAAAAAAAAAAAAAAAAAAGGGAAGAAAAAAAAAAAAAAAAAAAGGGAAGAAAAAAAAAAAAAAAAAAAGGGAAGAAAAAAAAAAAAAAAAAAAGGAAAAAAAGAAACCAAAGGGAAAAAAAAAAAAAAGACAAAATCCAGTAGTTGTAAGTGGGCAGTATAGAAGAGTTATGTGCCAGGCTGGCTATATTCATTTTGTAAGTCTGTCCTGAAACTCAAGTGCTCCAGAGGAAAAAGAAGTGCTCCAAGCAGCACTAAGCACCCTTAAAACTGGAAGTACTCAACTGTTTGGTGAGGACTTACAGAGCTTGGCACACGCCAGAAACTACTGGTTTGTTGCTTTAAGCGGCAATGTAAATATATAATTTTGAATACTGTATATCATTTATGCAGAAAATTTAAACTTGATGGGATTTCACTCCAGAAACAGCATTTCTGTAAATTGTGGCCTTTCATGTCAGTTGATGTGACACAGTGACTGAAAAAAAACCTTCATTTTTTTCTAAGCAGTGAATTTATTTGGTGATGGCTCTGTGTCAAGAAGGAATCACTGTAGCCTCAATGTAAGAGCTTTTAATTATCTGCACATAAGTTGTCACAGAAACAGCCAAAGTTCCGGTGTTCCTCTGTGTTCACAGCCTCACCACGTAGAAAGGACAACCTGAAGGGCTGGATTTGCATCCAACACCTCCGCTGGTGTTACTCAGGCTATTCCTGTACTGCGGCTCAGGACTCGGACTCCAGACCAACCTCTCCCGAAGTAATTCAGTCTGAGTGACTGAAGATGTGCCATCTCAGGGACCTGCACGGGGAACTGCAGGAAAGACGTTAGCATATGCAGCTAGCTAGAAAATTCCCACTGGGTGTTTTAAAATTACCAGCGTATAAATAAATTACCAGCTGTCGCCAGAGGCTCTATGGACTCAGTGTGCCTTATCAGAGGATATTTTACTGAAGTTACCACAAAATAAATGGGGCTCTTACTCTCTTATCACAGAGTAGGAACAAAAGTAGTTCTTCAGAAAACAGACAGTATTTAAAATACACTTGGCATAACAGAGAAACAAGATTCATTGTGTTTAAAAAACACACATAGCTCCCATTTGCTTACTTACCAACTTACACAGATTTCTTTATTGCAGTATTTAAACATCACACAACCATTAATGGATTTTAGCCTCAGAAAACCTGTCAAGTTGGTAAATCCCTCAAGAGATTTGAGACATTCTCAAAAATGAATGGAGGGGACTGCTCAGGATTATAGAGAAAGCCTATCATCATGTTGACCAGACTTACAGGTTCTGAACTGATTTTCACTAGGTTGCGTAATTCTCAACTAAAGCCCGCAAAATTTATCTTTATAGCATTTAATATAGACCCAGACAGAGGTGCAGAACACTAGAGACAGAACAAGAAATTAACCAAAAGAGAGAATTATCAATGTTTGGTTACAGCATAACTAAACAACAGATGGAGAGAGGAGCCTGCATCTTCAGGATACGATGAAGCAAACCTTAGCTTCAGCAAATTTTAATTCCTCCACACGCCTCAATTTAATAACTAATCACAAAACCTCACCCAAACACTTAGCAGAAATTAGGAATTTAAATGAAAACATACACATATGGCGATCGACAGTGTAATCACTTATCAGTCACTACAGATAGGAGAGATGATTTTTTGATGTTACAGATATAAAGAGTGTAATTGATAGGAACAGTACACTTTAAGTGATGAGGTCTTGAGCACTTACTCTTAGCCTGTCTTTGGGCAAAGCAACAGCCCCTTGCTTGATGATTTCCAGAACTCGCTCCACTGACAGCTCAGCTCCAGCTTGCTCTAATCGGGAGCTGAAAAAGCTGATCACCTGGAATGAAACATCACAGCACATAAATAAATAGAAGAGATCTTTGGATCAATTTATACACAAAGCTGTCATCTTCTTTTTTGGCACTGCTGTATCTGCACTTCTTTAAGAATAATCATGTTATTGCCTTTGTCACAGCCAGGGAGACTTTGTTAATCTCAGCATCCTCCTGCAGTCATTTTTAACAGACAGATGATTTTACAATTTAACACACACAGCTGAATTAATAAATTTACATTTTCAAGTACTGTGCACTGACATATGCCTATATTTCACTCTGTCAGTTCTGCCCATCAGGCTTTTCAGTTCTTCCAGTCTTTCTATAATTTGAGTTAGAAATTTACTTTGATTGTGAAGCATTAAAGTAAAATCACTATGGTTTCATTGACTTCTGGACAAACGGCTTTAAGACAACTATTAAGTATCCCAATATGAGAGACTACATGATTTCCTGGGGGTTGTGCAGCACTCACAGCCACAGCAAGTAGATGGTGAGAAGAAAGTCCACAAAGCTCCTCTCCTACCCAGATTATGCACCCCAAGTGCTGCACATACCTTCCACATCCTGCATGCTAGACCCACGGACCTGCACATTTCTTCTCATCTTCCAGACATCCCCCTAGTGAATACAAGCTGATTTTCCCCATATTCTCCTCCCCACCCCCTTTTCTGTGACCCAGCTGGTCCTTGTTAGTTAGAACTCAGCTAGGTCAGGCTTTAACTTTTATCCCTCTCCAAGCTCAGTAGGTCACACCAGAAGCAGACATCCCACCGGCAGTTCTCCATGTGGGACATCAGAAAACCTCCATTTCTGTAGCTCCTTTCATCCCAAAAGAACACACTTTGCAAAGCCCATCCCTTATCCCAGGGAAACTACTCAGTCACGCAGGGGATCCAGGACTCAGAACAACACAAAAAGGGTCTGGGGAAAAATTTCAACACCTACTTAAGAGTTCTCTGGAAGTACCACAAGAGGCACTTGGTAGAGCCTGTTTACACCAGAGCACCTGGCTACCCCTGGGCTGGAGGCAAGCACAATGGTGATGGTAGGTTCTGCAAAATCCTGTGAGCTTTGGACACACTCTCTGTGGAAAAATACTGATGTTCAGTTGTATCTGAATCACAGTCCCAGTCCATCAAGTAATCTTCATTAATTCTCCCAAGTAGAAGGGGGGGGAAAGTGTATTATACTACAGAATCTCTGCTGAGCTCTCTTTGTTCTGTAGTGAGACACAGCTGGAGCCAGAAACCATTACCCTAATTATGCCTCCCAGCTCAGCTGCTGTTCATAAAACAAAGACAGCTGATGGCTTGATTACTGTGAGATTCAAATTTGTTGTTCCTGTTTGTGACTTCCCCCGCTGAAAGCCCAGCCCTTGTTTTGAGCTGAAAGACTTGCTGGGATCTCTAGAAACTCTTGCACCAAGTGAATGAGACGGAGGCAGACTAAAGTTGCTGGAAGTTGCTTTTTGGGGTTGTTATGGGATTTTGGTGTTTGGTTTTTTTTTTGTTGTTGTTGTTTTTGTTTTTGTTTTGTTTTGTTTTGTTTTGGTGGGGTTTTTTTTTGGGGTTTGTTTTTTTTTTGTTGTTTTGTTTTGTTTTTGTTTTTGTATTTGTTTTTGTTTTTTTCTTGCTTTGTTTTGTTTCTAACAACAGAAGTACAGAAATCAGTCAAGAGAAAATTCAGGTTTAATCTTCCATGCTGTCCCTACGATCATCTCCATACTTGAGCAGAAAGGGAGAATTTCACTGCCTCTGGCAGATGCTGCAGGTAGGCTTTTACATTCTTAGAGATAAGGGCCTGGTGGAGCACTGTGATCTCTGATCCTTAAAAAAAACAGGAGTAGGAAGATGTGCTGAGTTCATAAGCAAAGGAGCTGGAGGGAGGGACCAGAAATAACAGAGTACAACAGCAAGAAACAGCTTGTGCAGAGAGCGTGAGGACCTCGGAGTGAGGCTGACATGGTTTTGGCACAGAGTTGGGGACAAATTGCTGGTGAAGGATACACAAGTCACAGAGGAACAAGCAAGTTGCCTGCAAACTTTGAAAGAAAAAAAAATCTTCCTGCATTTCAACACTCCTCTGTTGTCAGTAATCACTGGTGAAACCCATCCTCGCCCAGGGCAGGCTCCTGCCGAGAATCCATCCCAGTGGCACTGCCTTGTTAGCTCAAGTTCCGCTAAACCACAACAAAAGCAAAACTTAATATTTAGCTTTTAATCAACAGGATAAAATACTATCATAATGCAAATGCATAAAAAAGCTGAATGAAGCTCACAATTACTCCCTGAATTCTGATGTTTCCTATTTTGGGAAGTCAAACCCTTCAATCTTAACATGTTTTTAAAAGACTTGTTTTTGTGGTAAAGGTACTAATCTTCTTTGGGTTATATTTCAAAAGAACAAAAGCAAGACAGGCTTCCAGTATTTTCAGGCTATGTCAGCATTTTAGAGAACTCTGAATGGCTATTTTTGATATGTAGTTGATGACTAAAATTAAAAATATCTACTTTAATAATGGTACTTATCTCTAGGTGTTATTTGCCTTCAAACAATATAGGAATGGAGTACTTCTCTTTTGGATCCTGAGAGCACAATACCACAACGAGACAGTCAGGTACCCAATGAGTACCCCAATGAAAAAAAAGAAGATGAATTACACAGAGGACATCCTAAAAAAGGCATTTCCTTGTTAGCTCCAGATCAGGAATAAAACCAAAAAGCATCCAATATTACATCCCTCATAGCAAGCTCCAGCTTCTGTAGCAGAGGGTCTAACACATTTCCTACTAATCTAGTCAAATATAAAAATATAAAAGCTCAGCATCATATTAAGGAAGAGTAGCCTTTTCCTTTGAAAGAGCTTTAATTATCTTCTACACTTAAGTAACAGAGCTGAATTTAAAATAAAAATGAAAATTAACAGATTTCAACTCCTTGTCCAATTGAAAGTAAAATGAACCAGAAAAAATAAACTGGGTGAATAGTATTAAATGAGTTTCAGGTTTTAGTACATGCTTTAAAACCAACTGAGCGTATGACTGTATGAACAGAAAAAGCCCAGATCTTAGGGCAAATAAACAAGGCTGAGAGATGGTGTCTTCCTGATACCGTGAAAATTAATTTTCTCTTTAATTATTTGGGCAACTGGTCTAAAACAACTGCAAAGACTGCTTAAGAAGAAGAGTAAGAAGAAACTCCACAAGTTGCTGTGAATTATTCTTTTCCTAGTCATGCTGAGCACTGAAAGGCCTCTCCATGAAGGAACATAACCCACTCCAAAGAGCTCTCTCTCCAGTCTGGCTTCCATATTGGCAGAGGTTAAAAGGCACGTCTAATCCAGGATTAGACAACCCCTCATCAGGAATATCTGATCCCTGTCCAGATAAAATGGTGTATGGAGAGCTTTGCCCAGTGCAGAGTCTAATCCTGGCTGTCAAGGTACCCAGACGTGTGGTACGACGGGCACAGGGGACCTGGCTGGGCCACCTCCAGCTCTGGCATTGCCAAGGTTTGTATTAAAACACCATTAAAATTTCTAAACAAAACCTCTTTTCTATAGTTATTTCCAAAACTGGTTTTAATCATAGACTCATGGAATAGTTTGGTTGGGAAGGTTAAAGGTCATCCAGTGCCAGGCCGTGCCATGGGCAGGGACACCTTCCACTATCCCGGGGTGCTCCAAGCCCTGTCCAACCTGGCCTTGGACACTGCCAGGGATGGGGCAGCCACAGCTGCTCTGGGCACCCTGTGCCAGGGCTTCACCACCCCCACAGCGAAGAATTTCTTACTAGAGATCAATTTTCCATGAGAAACTCATACTTTCTTTTGTTTTCTAAACAGTAAACTTACAAGGTATTGCCAGAGATTAAAAGTACTACAAGATTAGAGTGATTTAGAAACATTTTTCATTTAAAGGCAGTATTTTAGGTTTTGGAGACTATTTTTGAGATTGTGAGGGAACAACCACAGAGTCTGTTATTTCACCCAACTATTGTTTTTAATTGGGCTGCAAGGCTGAAGTAACAAAATATTTCCCTTTACAGCATGCCAACAGCAAAGCTATCAAGGGCAAGATGTTTTCTCCACTTGAATTCTGTCAGCAGATGCTGAAGTGCCGTGAGGCCTGTGGCAGCCCAGGCACTGCTGCTGCCTAATGAACATGACAGCTCCTCTCCTTCTCCTCCAGCTAAAAATAACAGTACAACACGCTGCTGCCTCCTCTGCCTGCAACTGCAAAGGTCAGCTCTGCAAGACAGAAGAAAAAATCACTTGGCACAAAATGAGTATGTCGTGAACCTGTTTTTGTCAATTTTGTTTCCCTTGGAAAATGATTGAAAGAAAGACTTTGAATAGTTTATTTCCAGCCACGTTCACCACTGGGAGAGTAATATGGTGTACTGATGGCACAGCAAATGGAGAAGAAAACAAGAAAACAAACCTCTTGTTGTAAAGTACCACAGGATTAGCACTTCAACTAAGTAGCTTCCATAGGGAAACATAAATCACAGCTACATTTGGTATCCAGTGGTCATACCTGGAGCAAACTGGAGGCAAAGCCAACCCTCACTGATTTAAGAAGGGGTGAAACAGCTTCGGGTGATTCAATAGCAGGAGAAACACAAGAGGTTAATTAGCAAACTTGAAGTACTGCATTTTTCAGAATCACCTTGAAACGAGGAGCATGTTCAAGGACACATGAGCTTTTCCAGGTATTCTGCTCTCCACTCCTAGGGTGTAGGAGTGAGGAGAAAAAAACAGGCAAAAAGACCCCCCCAAAGCAAACAAACAACAACAACAAAAAACCCCAACCTAAACGCACCAAAACCCCAAATCCTTAGAGTATTTAGCCAGGCTCTGGTATTCAGCAGGATCAAGGTTTTTCTATGGACATTTTAAGGAAAGCCATAAAAATTTAGTTCTTAAGTCCTGCAGGTCTTACAATAGGGGTTGCTATATGCGAGAGCAAAGGCAACTTGATTGATTTTAAGATCTAGCAAGGAAATGTCTTTGGAGAATTAAATTCCTTGTAGGAAATTGCATCAATTGAGTCCTCTGCATCACTAAGCCATTGCTCCCAACCTCCTGATGTCTATCAGACTATTTTGCAAACAAAATTCTAGCAGCTCCTAGTTAGGCCTGTTCCACCACCTGGTATCAGTTGCTCGCTCATGGAAATATGAGCAGTGAAAGCCAGGAGTTCTCACCGTGGCCATGAACCAAATGCATCTTTAGGAATGATAAGCGAAGATTCTCCACCAAATTCCTGACATATCTGAGGTGGCTGACCAAATTACAGGCCACCTCTGAAGTGGAGGCATATAGACAGCTCCCAGCTGAAATATTTCTGCACAAGGCCAGAAGAAGAACCATAGCATTCCTCTCTGTTCACCATCCAGAAGAATATCCCATTTTAGCTAAACAAGATGCACTATCTCCTACTAAAATGGCTTTCTAAAATGAAAAGTGAAGTAACAGGAAGCAGAAGGTATTTTGATTTCAGTTTCTTCTGTACCGCATTAATGGTTCCCATATGTTCCCAATCTGCTGGCAATTGTGATTTTTAGATTATTTATAAAAACACAGCGGCAAATAAGTAGTTTTCAACAAAAAGTGCTTGATACACTGATGATTCTTACACATTCACCTGTTTTTGCCTCAATGATGAAGCACACAGAGATTAGGTACTACCTCCAGAGTAACCTGAATGGTCCAAATCCTGAGGAACAGCCCAGAGTTACTGTGGCCAGGTCTGTACTGAAGGTAACCTGGGTAGTTCCTGCTCTGGTCTGAGCTCTGGTGGGGCTGCAGAGGCATCGCCACATCTACCTGTGCCTATAGACCTATGCTGGTCTGTCCTCTGCCCCAGTGCCATGCTGCCAAATGTCTGCTATCCAAAGGTCTCCAATGCTGAAGTCCCTGAAAACCTATCACAGTGCTTCGTTATTACTAACCTTGGAAATGTCTTTCCTTATGACCCGCAAACCCACAAGTATGTGAACGAGATTATTCCATTTCCCTTCACAGCAGCATTTTATTTGAAAAATACCACATCACTTTAGCCTTCCTTCAGCAAATCAGCACCTTCAGAGGTTCTATTTTCTAGAGCTCTTATTCCTACCTGGAATTTCTTTCATGGTGCCAGCTGAGCAATGGCCCCTGGGCTGTTCCGGCCAGGGTGTGGCTACAGCCCCAGGGCAGGGCCCGTCCCCTGTGCTGGCACTGCTGAGGCACCTCCAGTGCTGGGGACAGCTCTGGGCCCCTCAGGACAGGAGAGGCACTGAGGGGCTGGAGCGTGTCCAGGGCAGGGAGCGGAGCTGGGAAGGGGCTGGAGCCCCAGGAGCGGCTGAGGGAGCTGGGAAAGGGGCTCAGCCTGGAGCAAAGGAGGCTCAGGGGGGACCTTGTGGCTCTGCACAACTCCCTGACAGGAGGGGGCAGCCGGGGGGGGTCGGGCTCTGCTCCCAGGGAACAGGGACAGGAGGAGAGGGAACGGCCTCAGGCTGTGCCAGAGGAGGTTCAGGTTGGATATTGGGGAAAAATTCTTCACAGAAAGGGCTGTCCAGCCCTGGTACAGCTGCCCAGGGCAGTGGTAGAGTCCCCATCCCTGGAGAGATTTAAAAGCCATTTGTTGGGGACATGGGTCAGTGGTGGCCTCGGCAGTGCTGGGGTAATGGTTGGACTCCATGGGCTTGAAAGTCTTTTTCACCCTAAATGATTCTGAGATTCTAAACCCAGAGTAATCCAGCTAAGATGTCACCAGTGTGAGTAGGCTTAGTGGACACCTCTGGGTTATTCTTTGCTTGTATACACACAGAATTGCAGCAGATGCCTTTTCCTATTTGCACCGTCAACCACTCATTATTACATCCCCAGTACATTCTTCAATTAATTCTTCATCAAATTTTTAGCCTTTTCACCTCTTCCATGCTTCTTTTTGGTTGATGAGTACATTATGTGCAACAGAGTAAAAATGATAAGTATTTAAGTCTTTGTATGTCATATCTATTTTATACATTCTTGACAAGGCAAACTGGCAATTGTTCTGGCGTCCAAAACTCATTACAGACTTTACATGCTCTGTATTTTGGTCTGATTTTTGCAGTATGAAACATTATCACACTGTCTCTTAGTATTTCTCTACGAAATACAAATCTGGATTGCAGTTTACAGTCGGAGAATCTTTCATCAGTTGGGGCCAGAATTTGCTGGAGCAGGGGGACGTCAGAGCGACAAAGTGCATAACAGGCACACCCTGCTCACGTGAATCTCTAGAGCTATCTGATGATTGGAATCATTGAATCTCAGAATGGTTTGGATTGGAAGGGACCTTTAAAGGCCATCTAGTCCAATCCCAATGCACCTTCCACTATCCCAAGTTGCTCCCAGCCCTATCCAACCTGGCCTGGAACACTTCTAGGGATGGGGCAGCCACAACTTCTCCGGGAAACTTGTGGCAGGGCCTCATCGCCCTCACAGCCAGGAACTCCTTCCCAACATCCCATCTATCCCTGCCCTCTGGCAGTGGGAAGCCACTGCCCCTTGTCCTGTCACTAAATGCCATTGTCAAAAACTACACTCCTGGTTCCACTGCAGCATGGGTGCAGATAATCCAAATCTACTTTGCTGTTTATGATCAGACAAAGTACCAAGAGAGGGAGTCAGGATGTAGCAGAGCCCCTGCAGACATACTTGGGGAGCTTCAGAAAAGTAATTTTTCATGACTACTCTTCCATTACCAAAAGCTGCAACATTTACCATTTCCATCTACAATTTATACAATTTGGGCCACAAAATTCCATTGATCACAACAGCCTGAAACCCAAAATAGCTCCCCAATACACAGGAAATTGGTGAATCCATCCTCTTCTGAATTACCAGCCTTGGTCAGATGAAAAACCTGGCCAGCTCACGATTCTGTCTGAAAGCAGGCTGGGATGGATGTTAAAGTAAGAATATAAAAGCAGGTCAAGAATAGGGAGATCCTCACCACGGGTATATACTCCCAGCTTACAGCAACATACAGTTCAGAAATTTATTGAGCCAGACATTTAGGGTTTTTTCTCTGACTCCTTTTAGAGCACAGCTACATTTCAGACATCCACAGTGTCCCACACAGCTGTGAGGATGGAGCTCCCAGCTCCACCACTGCAGAGAAAATCCTAGTAAGTTCTTGGAGACAGAAACACATTTTGGTTCTTCTCAGGTCTTACCCACATGGCTCCCAGACAAGCTCCCTGCAATGTGTGCACTAAAACGAACATGAACTGCCACTGTTTCAAGGGACAGCAAGACCAGTTAGAACATTCTGGCCGCAGCACACAAGACAAAGACTAGTTCTGTATGGTGCTGCCAATACTGTGTATGAAGTGCAGGACGTGACAGGGTAGACGAGGAGTCAGATGAATCTCATCTTTTATTCAGATCTACAAGCCTGACAGCTCTTACCACTTGCCAGATGGTGACAGGTACATTTTAAAAAAAAAATTTAAAAATTCTTTTTTTGACATCCTTGCTTCTCTAACAAAGGAGCTATTTAAAAATTCAACATGCTCCCTTGGAAAGCTTTAAATAGTTTCTGAATGTAACTGGCATTATGCTGTAACCCAGTATTAAATAGTTTTGGGGAGGAATTGTTTAAATTGTTGAGGAAAACCTACATTTAAATGTTACAAAGGAAAGGACATGCTGCTGTCTATGGGAGGCACAGGGCTGCAAGTAGAAGGATCTGGCCACCACCAGCTATCCTGGATGTGGGGAAGTAACCAGGGAAGGTTCCTATCTCAGTCAGGAATGTAGACAACTGTTATCTTCAGTGCACCATATCCTCTTTACACAACCTGAAGACATATTGTTCTAATCATGCAGACAGTTTCATGCGGCCTGTAGTCTGCAGCTGCTGAAAGTTTGGAGTTTTGAGCTTCAGGTCCTCCACTCCCCAAACTCTTGCATGACCAGAAAATGTGAAGTGAGAACAGAAGAGGGAGGAATAGGTACAGAGCAGGATTTCAGTTCCACATTTAAAATTACTTTCCTTTATGGGCAATCAGATATCTGTCAATCTTCTGCAATTAAAGGCAAATCAAAACAGAAACTCGGAAGATTATTAAGATACATTAATGTGTTATTCACTGCATCCAGAGACTCAGCACCCTGCTCAGCCCTCCCTTCCAGTATTTTGCATCCAGTGATCACAGTGTGGCTTCAAGCATTGCTCAGCTTTGCAAATATTGACTAGAAGACAGAGAAACATTTGTAATGCTTAAAATTTTTCTAGCAGAAGCTCAGGCTCTCCATATGAACATTAAAACTACAATCAGATGCAGAAATAAGTAACAACTGTTTCCCAAAGTCATACTCCGCAGAGAGTCCCACTGGTAACAGCTTCTCATCCACAGCTATTTTCTTCTGTTTTCTTCTAAAATGTTTCCTTACACAAGCAGAAGGTTGCTATGAAGAGAACACTTGGCAGGTGAAAACAACACACATTCAGACACAGCCAGGGAATATGGCAGCTGAATGCCTGCTCTTTAGTTATTTAAAAATAATTCCCTGTAATCATTAACAGGCTGGTGATAGGAATAAGAGAAAAGAAAAAGGACCGTTTGATGATGAAAATTAGCTTTTGCTCCCCTGAAAGGCAGGTTTCTAACAAGGAGCAGTCAAGAGAAGCTGACATTGTCCTCCCTTTGCGGGGTGAAAGATGTGTCACAGCTTGGGAACTTCTTACCAGAGGCATCTCAAAATCCCTCTGATGCTCCTGAGTTAAAGATGTGGGAAACGATTGTTAAAGAAATTAGAAGGTTGGAACTAAATGATCTTTAAGGTCCCTTCCAACCCAAAGCGCTCTGTGTTTCTATGTTGCCCAGAAGTCATCACAGTGCAGGCCCAGAAAACAGACAAGAAAAATTCAACATTTTAAAACAACTGATAAGAGGTGATGAATATTTTCCACCTCTCAAGGGTAAAAAGAGATCACATAACCACGTGTAACCATCCCTAAAGTCACGTGTCACTCACCAGGTCTATATTTTGCATGATGTCCTGGAAGGAGGGGTGAGTGCGAAACTGCTCGAACAGATCCCGCTTGTAGAGCAGTGCATACACCAGGTTGGGGTTGTGATGGAGGGAGTTGGTCAGGCAGGAGTTGATGATCTCCAGCATCATTCGGATCACTTCCTCGATCACATTCAGGTCTTGAGCCTTTAAGAAAGGAGTAAAAGGTCAGTGTGCCCTTTTCCATTGTAATATATTGAGTAATAAAGGCAGTGCACAGGTAAGTATTACTAATGAAACTATCAGCTGGTTAACGTCTCGATGGTAAGCAAATCCACGTGTCTGGAAAGGAATCTGTTTTCTCCAGTAATCACCAAAGTTTTAATTGAAATGCATCATACTAGTACTCACCCTCACAGTTTGATTCTCCCAACAGGAGCCATGACATAAAGCATTACCATATTGTAAGCAGCCAAATTCACTAAGGGTTAAGTGAACACAGTCTTTTCAACCTTTCCTATTCAAAGTAAAAGCACTTCAGCATACAATCAATTTATTACATTTTCTGTTGAGCCCCTATGCAGGAAGGAGGGATAGTGAAAAGAGAGAAAAAATATCAGAGAAATAAAAAGCAGTGAAAGATAAAAGCAAAGGCAGGAGCAGGAAAACTGACTGGATCAAACACCACTGCACCTTGAACATCTGTCACTGTTACCAGACTTTTCCCCTTTGACTATTTTTTAAAATTATTTTCTTGGCATTGAAGAACACTTGTAATAAATGAAAAAGGAATCTCCTTTTACAGTGCACTAAGCCTTCACACCAAGATAAACTTGTAGAGCTTTTCACTTTGTCAGCACATTTGACAAATCATTCCTGATGATTCTGAAACTCAAACTTCCTAAGCTGAACAAGCTGGCATGTGAACTCCTGCCAGCTGTCTGGATTTCCCTCCTTGAGCTCCACATCAGGATATCTCCAAAATGGTTATTCAGACTCGAGAGCTGTCTGTCCTACCTTGGAATAGGTTAAAAAGGGCAATTCTACCTTGTTTGTATCATTAGGTTCTCTCCATCACATCAAAAACTAGACTGTGAGACTTTACAGGTCTGGCAAGAATGTGAACCATACCAAACCAGCTTGAGTTTTTCTGCTGGGTATGAACAGTGAAACTGCCGACATTTCCTTTTGCTGACTGCCCACCAAGTTCATTTTCTGAGTTATCACAAGGCACTTAAATTCTTCATAACAAGGCAGTAGTTACAACAGTGTTTTGTTGGGCTGTCATTCAATCTGCACACAGTTATCTTCTACTATTAAGTAGCACTGTAGGAATTGTCATGTGGCAGATGCATGCTCTCACTGAGGCAGAAGAGAACACAGAACTTTCATTATCCTGTTTAGACTCATAAAGAGCAAAATTCTTTGCTACCACTTTGCTTTTGCTGCTTTCAGTGCAAAGACAGGTGCATTTCTTCCTAAAAGTGTAGATCACAGAATCCCAGAGTGGTTTGGGTTGGAGGGACCCTTAAAGCTCATCCAGTCCCACCTCCTGCCATGGGCAGGGACACCTTCCACTAGATCAGGTTGCTCCAAGTTCCATCCAGCCTGGCCTTGGACACTGCCAGGGATCCAGGGGCAGCCACAGCTGCTCTGGGCACCCTGTGCCAGGGCCTGCCCACCCTCACAGACAGCAATTCCTTCCCAATATCCCATCTGTCCCTGCCCTCTGGCACTGGGAAGCCATTCCCTGTGTCCTGTCCCTCCATGCCTTGTCCCAGGTCCCTCTCCCAGATGTGGCCCTGCAGAAGACAGCACCTGCTCCGCCATTTCTTTTGTGACACTGAGGACCATGGAGAAGTGAGATCCCATCCTTATTCCCACACTTCAGTCTGGTTATCCCCAACACTCGTCTTCTACATGTACAAGGGAGATTTAAGTGGAAGCCTTTTGGAACCCTTGTTTGAAGAGGAATATCTGGTGCATGCATTCCAGTAAAACTCCTTCTTTAGCAATGATACCTGACTGTGGAGGACATATATTTTCTTCTGAATGTATCTCCTATTTTTTAATGACTTTGCCACCAAAATTAGCATTGCAGTAGCTAGCAATGATAGCAGAAACCCTTACAAAGCTGATTACTGTCAATGGGATCACATTCTTCTATGACAGAAATAATCTATACTTTCAAAACACAGGTGGTTCCTCTGCCTGTAGTTACCTAGTTATTGTACTATGAAACAGCATCCCAGCTAGGTGTTGTGAAGGGTATGTAATGGAAAATACTAGACAAAAACAGAAATAACTGCTTCAGCTGGGATCTGAAGAAAAATCCAGAGCTGTCTAACTCACCTGGGGAGCAGTGCTTGCCTATCAACTCAGATTTACTTCGGAATATGATGTTTTATGGTGTATTTTAAAAGCTCTGAGCACTGGAATAATTCTCCCTCCAATGCAACAGCATGAGCTGGTGGCCAAGACACTACCCTAAAACACAGACTACATGACTTTCACAGAAATATTATGATTCAGATAAGTGAGATCTATCCAGTTACCAGAAAGGTAACAAACCACACAACTACTTTTTTAATAAAAGGCATTCACCTTAAACCCCGTGCATCAGCTAATTGAAACAGAAAGCATTGCTAACCATCTTCCAACAGGCTGGAGACACTGCTGTGTTCAGCTTCAAACAACGAAAAGTAATTAAATTTAACATTTTTAAGAGCTGATGGGCAGAATCAACCATCTGTATTTCAGCTACCACATTCCAGGTGAAGAATCTGGGACCTCCATGAAGAAAAGTAGGAGATATAGTGAGGATTTCTACTCACAACTGACTACACAAAAAAGAATTTTTAAGAAGAATGATCTCCATAAAAGACAGAGAAGTGGCACTGAATCCCTGTATTGCACATACATTACCAGGAGAACTGTCTGCTCCTATAATTAGAGATTGAATCATTTCTAAGGGTTTAAAAGTTTTCAAAACAAAGGAAAAAACAAGCACAAATCCAAGGACAGCATTTGGACAAGACAGTGGAGAAATGTTGATAAAATGCCACGTGGTTTTGTTGCTGTGTATCATCAGTACCAAGCTATGGCCCCTCTGCATCCAGACATGGCATCAAGACAGGTATAAATAAAGTTACAAAAACATTTTGTTGTTGTAGTTTATCACCCTGTGTATTACTTTCAGAGCAGCTGAACACAGTTGAAACGCTGAATGTGTGTGGCCAAGCAAGGACTAACACATCATCCTCAGCAGCTTTGCAAGACCTTTTTTTTTTACTAGATTAGCTGTTATATGAAAAGTCAGATATTGATTTGTGAAATGTAGACACATTTCAATCTATTGAACAGTACATTTAAATTAGAGGAGTTAAAAGTTTCCTGTTGCCTACAATTGACAAATTCAGTGTGGCACTCACGTATAAAATTATTACAGTGTTCCTTTACAAAACACAGCTCAAGTACTGCCTCTGCCAACACTGATGTGTACCAGTCCTCCCCCCCCCATTCTTTTAGTTTATTGCCATAGAAATAATTACAACCATCATTAAAAAGAAAGGTGGAAGCTAAAAGCTTGGTACCAACTCTGTGAGACTGAAATCACCCCTGCAAAGGGGATTGGAATGTAGGCACAGCACTCATGTTACTGTGGGTAATTCTAGGTAGTCAGCTCATGTTCCTTCTCAGGAGAGAACTTAAATGTGGTGCTTTTTTTGCAAAGATTCTAACTTTTAAGGCAAAAAGACAGATGTTTGGTCATGTTCTAGATGCACAAACAATAAACAAGGCAGCAGCAGCCAAAAGACAGCCAGGTACATGTCTGGGTTGTCTTTTGTTAAAAGGAAAAAACAAGCAATCATGCCAGAGAAAAGAGAATGGAAATAAGCTGAGAGGATGCGGGGGAAAACACGATGAATGAGAACATTATCTGGGGAAAAACAATTTGAGTTTGATAAACACTATCAAGGAACACACAAAAGTTCAAAGCTGAGGCAAACGATGGGCAGAGCTGGATGTTCCTGGATCTGACCATCCTGTAATATTGTTGCTTTCCTTATTGCAATACAATTAATAATTAGTGTGGTATCCTCCTGGGCAAAGAGTTTCACAGAATTCAATACTTACATCCTGATGTGTAAAACCACTTGAAAAGTATATGGCTTTTAAATATCAAGAGAAGTCAAGCAGCCTAACCACAAAACCCCAGGCACTTGCTTACAGTTCAGTTCCTTACAGACGTATTTACCCATCAAAAAACAAATCACTGTCAGCAGAGGACGCAAAAACTCAGTGTCACCAAAAACCTGTTTAATTTATGGTCTCCATCTTCTGGTTCCCACCATGGAACATTCTGAGTGTTCATCCTTTTAATTCAATTTGACATTGAATTTATTTTAATTATTGTGAAGATAAAAAACTGATTTAAAAAGTTCTATTATGAATGAATGCAAATTTCCAGCCTCTAAATGTTACCAGTTCTGAGGAGATAAAGGGAGGCATGTCCTTGTGTAATTCAGCTTAAGGTTGCATAACCATCCCTTGTGGTTTGTACTGTCTAATATAAACAGAGACAAAATTATTCAGCTTTCTGTTTTCTTTCCTTCTTCCTAAGAAGTTAGTTTATATGGAAAATAATAGCTAGTTGAAAAATCAGAATTTTGGTGACTTGTGATGCTATGAAATGGCATCAATAAGCAAAGGTGGGATGTGAGTCTCTCTTCCATGATGAAATTAGCCCCTTGACTAGCCCAGCCCGTCTTTTGACCCTCAGGTCCTGGGTCCAGGCTGGAAGTCAAGCACTGTCCTTTTCCAGAGTGGTACCCAGGGTATTGCACAGCACAGATGGTGACAGATTTCTTAATGATTTTTTGCATTTTTGATCATTAACCCAGGAAGCTATGCTGCACACTCAGCTACAGGGAGCCCAGAGCAGCTGTGGCTGCCCCTGGATCCCTGGAAGTGTCCAAGGCCAGGTTGGATGGGGCTTGGAGCCACCTGGCATAGTGGAAGGCGTCCCTGCCCACGGCAGGGGGTGGAACAAGATGAGCTTTAAGGTCCCTTCCAACCCAAACATTCAGAGATTCTATTCCATGATTCTAAGAAGCACTAGTGAACAAACTTCAGTCTCATATCATGTCCACATGACAATTACATACTTCAGACTATGTATTACAGATATGATTATATATTTCTTTATTGCAAGCTGGAGTTCACTTAAATGCTATAATTTGGTTTTCCCCCCTTTCATCTGGATGTGCAGTAAACCCCAATCCAAAGCAACGAATAACTGTACCCCTAAAGAGGTCTACTTTTCAACTTTTTTACAAATTGGAGATCTAACAGAGCAACTTTTCCTTTGTGGCAAGATCCTATGAATGGTGTTATGCATCATGTGACAATGGGTACAGACACCCAGGTCACTGGTGTGTACCAAAAAAAGCTGCATTTCTCACTGTGCATTCACATCACAGCAATTTTCCAGCCAAATTATACTTTCAGCTAAATAACTGCTAATTATACAGTTAGCACAATAAGCAGGAAGAAGCTTATCTGCCTAAAAAAAGCGAAACCTGAGCAGGGATTGGTAAGGGAGCACGCTACAACTGCACAATGTAAATAGGGTAAAAGAAAACAACAGGAAAAGGCACGCTGTGCTGAAGTCTTAATTCAAAGAAACCTGACGAAATAAAGTGGAAATGTCACACGTAATTGCAGAAGAAATACTTGATGGAAATGCAGGCTGACAAAAAGAACATGTCCAAACACAATTCTGAACTTAACTGCCTATGACAATGAATGGCTTTTAGTGAGTGGGAATTTGCTGCCAGTAATAAAATGCTTTGACATTTGAATTTTCAATAGTGCAAGTTGCTTTGTGTCAAAGCTTGGTGGCTTTAGCTCACTTTGACCAACACTGCTGGTCCCTCTCCAGCGGAGCCAGGAGTGCACACAGTGTGCAAAAGCTGTGAAGCAGCTACTGACAACAGCTGGACATGCTGTAATAGTTTCCTTCCCACTAACTCCACAATTCACAGAAGGAAAACCATCTCGGACTCACCACTCTCCCTGTTAGTTCTGAGTGACCCCTTAAAGACATCTGCTTCCTTTGCCTCTCTTTGCAACTCAGAGAATCCCAGGATGGTTTGGGTGGGAAGGGACCTCAGAGACCACCTCGTTCCCCCCCCCCCTTGCCATAGGCAGGGACACCTTCCACTATCCCTGGCTGCTCCAAGCCACGTCCAACCTGCCCTTGGACACTGCCAGGGATCCAGGGGCAGCCACAGCTGCTCTGGGCACCCTGTGCCAGGGCCTCCCCACCCTCACAGACAGCAATTCCTTCCCAATATCCCATCTGTCCCTGCCCTCTGGCACTGGGAAGCCATTCCCTGTGTCCTGTCCCTCCATGCCTTGTCCCCAGTCCCTCTGCAGCTCCCCTGGAGCCCTTTAGGCACTGGAATATCAGGGGGTGCTGCACCATGTCTGTGTTGCTGCATCCATACTGTGGGACCACCCATCACATTCAGAGCTGAGGGTGAAGGCCTCATTTGGATGTAGGAATAGAGAAAAGGTGAGTGTGGAGGCTGCACAGGCAACCGTAATTATGGCTGTTCTCCTTTCTGAGCCCCTGTCCATGATGACTCACTATAGCTCTTCATCTGTAATATTTTCAGTGAGATTCAACAATTTGTGAACATAAATCATAAAAAATTATAGTCATAAACAACTATTTCCTTCATGACGCAGATATGACTATAAAGGCAATTTTGTCAGCAATGGAAAAAAAAGGATATGTACCCTGCACAATTAACAGATATCAAAAGGACTAAGAATGTCAAATTAACCCCAAACAGACAAGTTCTGCCATATTTTTACCAGGGAGAAACCAGCAAGAAAAATTTGGGGAACTGTTCCAGATCCATAAGCTACAGCCACAAAAAGTATAGCTGAACAGACAATTTCAGTTCATTTTACATCGCTTTTATTTTTTGATCTGGCTTTGTACATGCTAAAGAATACTTCAATAAATTATGGTTTCAGACATTCAGTAGTTACTTCTTCTGTCTGTAACGTAGCTATTCCAGACTTCAGGGTGGTACTCCTCAGTCTTTTGAGAGGAATAGACAATAGATGATCCAGGGAATGTCACCTTGACAGCATAATTTATCAGCATTCACAATTATAAAGATGTAAACTTCTCTTTTGTCTTTATAGGGGAATATCTATAGTTAAATACTTTCAAATAATTTACTTTATTTTTAGTTAGTTTAAGAGAAGCATATGTATCTTGTTTGTATTAGCTTTGGGGAGCTTCCAAGAGAGCTGTCTGAATTTCCTGCACTTTCAGCAGAAAATAAAACCTTCAACAAAATAAACTCGCTCTGCCAAAGGAGTGGAAGAACGGAGGGGAATGAAGGAAGCTCACAAGAAAGCTGTTCTTGCCCTCAGTGAGCAAAGCAACTTCAAAGCCAAGCCTTTGGTGACCAGAATCTTATCTTCATCTCTTTTACTGGCAATACTCTTTGGCTGTTCTATGTCAAACTCAGACAACTTTTGGTAAAGTAGGTATTACATGAAAAAATGCAGGGCCTATAGTGATTATAACCTCAAGAATTAACCCTGGCATCTCTGATCACTGCTTAGAAATGAAAGCAGAGCTGTCACACCAGAGCAAAGTTTGTTGCCAGACACTTTGCTAAATAAACTGTCCATCCTGACACTCCTCCTCTGCCTTCCCAAATAACTGGCAAGCTGAGAGTGCAGGTCTTCAGCCACCCCGAGCCAGCCCATGCAGGAACACATTTCCCACGAGGAACACGGCGTTTGCAGCCCGTATCCCGATGCCAACACCCACCACAGCCCACGACAGTGCTACACTGGAGGAAATGCTGTGGTGTGTGTCATGTCCCAGAGGAAAAGGCCCAGGAGCAGTCTGCTCCAAGGGAAAACACACCACAGGACACCTGCCAAGGCAGCAAGCCCAACTGCTTTGATGCTCCAAAACCCTGTTTGCGTGGCCCAGGAAATACCAAGCCACACAAATATACCCCAGGGAAGGTGCAGATGCTTCACTAGTACTTCTTACATGACTTCACCATACCACGTTTATTATCCAGATGACCTACAGCTAATCCACAGCTCATCTCTTGGTCACCCCTTCACCTTAATCTCTTCTTCCATCCATGCCCTTCCTATCTTTGAAATTCCAATCCTAAAGCACTTCACTTTGAAATATTTTAACTTATCCTCCACCGCCCTCAAAGTCAGGCTTCAGCATCAATCAAAAATTATTGTAAAATGCCCCAGATTCCCTCAGTGCTTTACTAATTCTTGGTGATGTTTCACTCTCATAGCCCTGTGTCCATTTTACCTGTTTACTGAGGATTTTACAATTCCCAGAATCAAAGAATCCCAAAATGGTTTGGTTTGAAAGGTCCATTGGCAGGGATGCCTTCCACTAGACCAGGTTGGTCCAAGCCTCCCCATGAATCAAATCAAATAAACTGATTTTCACCCCAACTAGCTTAAAAAAAGTAAATTACTCTGGAAGACATCTACTCAGGGTCAAGCTTCAGAGGCTGGTCTAAGCCCACCAAGAAGCTCCAGCATAACGGGATCCACCACAATGTCCAAAATACCTGACAGTCACAAGCTGGGAACTCAAGCACTCCCCAGACAGTATTTCCAAACCACATGCAACAATGACAACAAAACGCAAACAGTATTCAGCAAAACTGAACCCAATCATCATCTAAGATTCCACAAAACCTGGGAAGCAACTGCTACTAGGAAGATGACAACATTCCTACTAAGAAAATTAAAACTGTGAATCTGTATTTTGTCATACTATACTTGAAATACTAATGAGGTTTTCTTGCTGTTGAAAGGAAATGAAGATTTCTCCATTTCTCCTTGAAACTAAGTGGTACTCCCTAGAGGTATGGGAAGATTTTGTTTAGTTTGACTGGTAGAACAGGACAGGACAAGTCCCATATGCAGCCCCAACTCCACCATACAAAGGTAAATAGATCATCATGATAGAGGCTTTAATTAACAGAACCAATCTACCTTGAGGAGAGCTCAAGGACTTTAAAGACATTCCTCAAGTGAAAAATTTATGATTGCAGCCCTACACATTCAGCTTAGCTGTAAAATGTCACCAGCAAAACTGTTTGGAGAAGTTACACAGCAATTGGTGCTGCAGGAACTGAAACCTTGATACTTATCATGAATGATAACCATCACAGGATGATTTCAGTTGGAAGGGACCTCAGAGACCACCTCGTTCCACCCCCCCTGCCATGGGCAGGGACACCTTCCACTGTCCCAGGTTGCTCCAAGCCCCGTTAGCCTGGCCTTGGGCACTTCCAGGGATCCAGGGGCAGCCACAGCTGCTCTGGGCACCCTGTGCCAGGGCCTCCCCACCCTCACAGACAGCAATTCCTTCCCAATATCCCATCTGTCCCTGCCCTCTGGCACTGGGAAGCCATTCCCTGTGTCCTGTCACTCCACTCTCTTGTCCCTCTCCACTTCCTCATAGGCTCCCATCAGGAGCATGGCAGGTCTTATATAAGACAAAGTTTCCAATTCATGCATTAAACCTAACAGTAATATTAATAGTAATATAAATAGTACCTAATGAAATCTGTAGACCTTAAAGTATATCTTAAAGATGATTTCTGATGACCCTCTTTGAAGCAAGTGGTTCTCCAAAAAGGAACAAATTTAACTATTTTGTAGGAAGATACACTCACCACGCAGGCAGTCATTTTTCTGTTTCAGCCCCTAGTTAAGTCCAGATTTAAGCACCCTTACCACATCCTTAATGCTTCTTTGGAATGGGTTCTTATTCTTTTTATCCTATGTGATGTTAATTGAAGTACAGAAACCCTTATTTTTATCATGAAGAAGAATAAGATGGCAAAACATTACATCTTGCAAATGGCCAGAAAAAAACACTAATTAGCAGTTTAAACCAAACAGTTTTATTCACATTTTTCCTTCATGCCTCCCAAACTTTACTACATACAATACACCAGAGGTACAGGAATGTAATTTATCCACCAGTTCCCTATCACCCCAGAATCATCTCTGGCTATATTATCAAATATTTTCTTCATCTTTGATATTATGCTTAGCATTAACAACTGTGACACTCTCTGCCGAAGTATATATACATCTATTAGCATATTTCCTGTGAAATACCTGCTAACATTTGAGTAAACCATTCAGTGTTATAGATTACTCCAGTGCTGGGGACAGCTCTGGGCCCCTCAGGACAACAAGGACATTGAGGGGCTGGAGCGTCTCCAGGGCAGGGAACGGAGCTGGGAAGGGGCTGGAGCCCCAGGAGCGGCTGAGGGAGCTGGGAAAGGGGCTCAGGCTGGAGAAAAGGAGGCTCAGGGGGGACCTTGTGGCTCTGCACAACTCCCTGACAGGAGGGGGCAGCCGGGGGGGGTTGGGCTCTGCTCCCAGGGAACAGGGACAGGAGGAGAGGGAACGGCCTCAGGCTGGGCCAGGGGAGGCTCAGGTTGAATATTTGGGAAAGTTTCTTTCAGAAAAGGGCTGACCAGCCCTGGTATAGCTGGTCCAGGTCTGGCTGCCCAGAGTGGAGTCCCCATCCCTGGCAGGGATTTAAAAGCTGTGTGGATGTGGCACTTGGGGACATGGGTTAGTGGTAGCTGGCTGTGCTGGGAGAATGGTTGGACTCGATGACTTTTCCAACCCAAACTCGAGAGGGCTTTTTGAAAGCAAATGATCCTACAATTCTCTATTTTGCAGACCTATCTTCAGTGTCTAAGCAATTTTAATTGAGAAGGTATCAAAACAAACAGAATGTATACTGATCCCTGACTAAAGCTATCAGCTTCACAGAAGCTGAATTCCTAAGTTCTCCTCTGATTCCTCACTGATCAGACTCCGTGGTTCAGCATCTCTGCTGTGACACAGCAAAACCATCAATGCCTTGGAACTGTTGCCTCCCACTGGAAGTACCACTCTGAATAATTTTGACCCTATCTAAGAGAAAAAACTTCACACACAAGACTGTGTAATCCAAGTCCTCACTACAAACAAAGACTGCATGGAGTTTCCATAATTTCCATACTATCCCAGCAGAAGATTTTCCGGTCCTGATGATGCACAGGATGTCAGTGGGAAAAAGTCAGTGCTTCTCTCTACCCAGCAGCCAAAAGATTCTGTACTCCTGCCCCTGGGGTGAAAATTGCTATTGAAATTTCTGTGGGAGGCATAAGAAAGTCAGAAGGAGTTTGCAGAGCAGACATATCCATCATCACAATTTGGGGAATGCCAAGGAGGCAAGGGAATGGTGTTATTGCTGAGGACACATCCCGCCCCTGCTTCCACAGTGCAAGGCTCCTGCTCTGCTCAAACACCAAAAATCACTGCAAAGGGAAACTGAGATGGGTAACACAATAATAGAAAATTACCTCAAAACAGAAAAAAACCCCTCTTGACTGCCTCATGACAATATTAGGCATGTTTAAAAACAGTAATAACAAAAAAGGTTGATTTAAGCTGTTGCTGTTCATACAGAAGGTGACAGTGTCACACAGGAAAGTTTTTATGATGGTTCAGTATTAAAAAGCAGCAGTGTATGATAAAAAATGTCAGGTCCCAGACAGCAGACACCTGACAAGGGCTTATGGCACAAGATTCCCAAACTGCTGCAAGCAAAAATACGCTGCTTTACAGCCATCATCTTATACCAGAGCTGAAGATAAATCATGAAAAATGCTTGTATTTCTTATGATACATTAAAAGATAGCAGCATGCTTAAAGAAGTAATTCTTTATGACACCACTCGGCACACATACTATATTCACTCTTTCAGTGATATTAAATATTTTGAAAATTAAAGGGAATAGATTTACAAAGATATGTGAAGCCTATCAGAAAAATCACATCACTGAGCTTTGAAGTGGTTTGCAGTATAAAGGAGATAAGTTCTTTTAAAATATTAGAAAATATAAGAAAGTGGTTTTGTTTTCCTCTTACCTTACCAATTCTTCAGAACTAGTCACTGCCAGTAAAAGTATAATTTATTCTATTAACCTGGGCCCGAAAAACCTCCATGAACAAATTTCAAGAACTGCTCTCTCGAGCTGAATAAAATGGAAATTGTAAGGAGATGAGCAACAGCCTTCTGAGCACTGATAGCAAACAAACCAAATAAATTGGGTAACTTTTAGACTAAATCTCTTTTCACTACATTCCATCCTATTTTTCAAGGACATTTGGACACAAAGGCACTGCATCAGTTCTGACAATCACAGAAGTTGCTGACCACTGCTCTGCTGAATGTTCTGGAAACACAGAGCAGCTGCAGCCTGAATGCCAAAAAACGAACCTTTAACTGAGATGTGGAAAACCCAAAACTCACAGAAAATAATTGTAGAAGTCTATGTACACAGGCACTTGTTCCAAAATGAACTATGAGCAACAGATGGTTTTCTCAAATGTTGAAGCAAAATGCTCTTGATAGAAATATGTAAAAACTGCATTATCCAACTAAATAAAATTTCCTGAAATATTTATGAAGTCTTGTCTATTTGGGGACCAAAGTTAATTTTGTGTAGCCTGGTTCATAAAGCACAGCAGTGACAGACAGGGACAAGATGAGAGATTACTGCTGAAAGACAGCAAAGCACCTGGGTAGGTTGTATATCCATCCCAGGGTCCCTCAACTCTTCCTCACCAAAATCCTGTTTGTGATTACGTCTGGTTACCTACAATTTACACTAAGTTTTCTAACAAATTCTAATTAACAGTCTACCACATGGTAAGATGGCTAGTTTATTGCAGAAAAATAATTTTCTGTATCAGAAAAATTCCACGAAGTTTTTTCCCATGGGAATGTAACATGACTCTTCCTATTGACTCAATTTATCAAAATCTAGAAGATTAGTGTTGGAATGGGAAAACTTGTCATTATTTGTTCAGGTAACTTTTTTTTGGCTGCATTGAGTAAGCATCTGATTTCTCTGCGAGTGCCACAAATTATCTGCTGGTGAGTAGATAAAATACCTGCTTTTGGAAACTGCAACATCCATTTTCTCCTCAGTTTATCTGGGGAGAACAGATATACTTCAGATAATGAGTCCTATTGCAGTGAATAAAACAAATTGAACCTGCAATGTTACAATTCATCTTATTTTCTCTAGAACAGGATGGCTGTTTTTTGTTATTAGCCAACATTATCTTTGAGGTCAAGGGTTTGGGTTAGCACACACACAAATGCTGGAGTGGAACAGGCTCTGTACACACCGTACCAGCTTGACAGCAACAAAAAAATGCATCAGAACACAGTGTCTTGGGAGAATATGTCATGTATTCAGCAGCGGGCCATGGCTCACCCAGCTTGGGCTCCAGCCTGAATATGAACAAGAGCAGCTCTGGAAGAGCTCCACCACATTCCAGTAACATATCTGAAGGGCAATTAAAAAAAAAAAAAAAAGGTATCTTACATGTCTCAACTTTGTTTCAGAGACGTGAAGGCAATCAGACATCTCCCAAAAGCGCTGGGGAAACCAAATACAGGAGGATTAAACAATGGCAATGTATTAGAGGCTTGTCTTCCCAGAGCCTTCTCTTCCCCAGGCTGAACACCGCCAGCTCTCTGCCTCTAACTCAGAGCTTGTTAAGAAGTGCTACTTTTTATCCAAATTCTGGATTATTGTTTCTATAATTAATCAATTCTGTGGAAGACTTCCTATTTATAAAAGCTGATTTAGCATATGAAATGTGCAATGTATTCCCCCAATTCACTTAGTTCCTAATCAACAAAGAAATGAGAAAATTAAGAGAAACAGCTGATTACATGAAAGGGAATTAAAAGTTTATCTTTTCAATTACACCTGTGAAAAACATTAGGGTGTCTATACAATTCAATAAAAATGAGTAACAGACTCTTATAAATTTCTATTTCTTCTAAACATATTCTTTACATTTTCAGAGAGGTTTTTCAGAAAGATACTTCACAGAGAACAAGAATCCACTCTTGTCAATAGGGATAAACAAAATGTAAATTCTCCTTTCCACATTTCTTTAATACTGTTTTAAGGCCAGGTGATGAGGTAATCAGTTTTCAGCAAGTGGCTTATTTTGCTCCTTGTGATACTTCATATGAGCAGCAGAGAGGAGCCAATCCTTTTTCAAAACCCACTTCTGGTTTTGAATTTCTGTCTATATTAATAATTTTTCTTCTCCAAACCTTCTTCTTATTCACTTCATACCAAGACTGTCTTTTAATATGGTTGACTCATTCCCTTTAAAATATTCTCCTTTCCTTCAGCCCATCATTCAGTCTCCTGGCCACCCACACTGCCAATCAGTAACAGTTGCGTAACATTATAGGTAATATTAACAACAGCCATCAGTGGGAGAATTGCCCTCAGCAAGACACTGAAATGCTGCTCAGGGGGACAAGACCTCTCCAAGAAGTTAAACTGTGAACTTATGAGATTAACTTGCTTCAGTAACACGGATACAACTTGGAATAAATGGGGCTCTGTAGAGATAGAAAATGGTCGCTTTCAACATTTTATAGAATTACAGAATTGTTTAGGTTGGAAAAGCCCTCCAAGATGGAGTCCAACCATTCCCCCAGCACTGCCAAGGCCACCACTGCCCCATGTCCCCAAGTGCCACATTCACACAGCTTTTAAATCCCTGCCAGGGATGGGGACTCCACCACTGCCCTGGGCAGCTGTGCCAGAGCTGGACAACCCTTTCACTGAAGAAATTTTCCCCAGTATCCAACCTGAGCCTCCCCTGGCCCAGCCTGAGGCCGTTCCCTCTCCTCCTGTCCCTGTTCCCTGGGAGCAGAGCCCGACCCCCCCGGCTGCCCCCTCCTGTCAGGGAGTTGTGCAGAGCCACAAGGTCCCCCCTGAGCCTCCTTTTCTCCAGCCTGAGCCCCTTTCCCAGCTCCCTCAGCCGCTCCTGGGGCTCCAGACCCTTGCCCACTTTCCCTGGAGACGCTCCAGCCCCTCAATGTCCTTGTTGTCCTGAGGAGCCCAGAGCTGGACACAGTATCTGAGGTGTGGATGTTTCAGTTCAGACAGATTTGAGCAGCACCTCGACAGGTGAATAACTTCTTCCATTATTTTATCCAATGTGAAGCACACAATCTTACATCACGCTTCTCAAAATCAAGAATCTTGGTTTACCCTAATTTCTATTATTTTCTTTGTCTTTCCAGTGCCAAATCACAGATATCTGCAATGAAGGAATCTGAAGATCTTTGTTATTTTACTTTTTTAATAACTTCTTAGTACCCTTTGATAGAAATAGATGGCTTTTTTTTAAACAACAACTAAAAACGTACAGAAATTTCACTGGTTAGTCTGTAAATGTCCCTGAAAATATGAAGAGGAGAAATTGGAAATGGAAGGTACAACATGTTCCGCCAATATCTCATAGAGAAAAAGCAGCATACAAAAATTCCAATTCCAATTAGGTATTTAGTACCAAACAGCCTAAAAGGTTTGGTACATACTTTCTTCCTCATCCATTTCCTCTACTTTATATGGCTGCATGTTTAAAAAAACAATTACTGGGATGTTTATAACATATGGTCACATACTTATGGTTTTTAAGCACTATATTTTTCAATCAAAACCTTGCGTTAGGAACACCAGAAAATTGTTTTAATGCATTGTTGAAACAGACTGCTGTTATAAAAATAAATCCTACTCTTTGGAGAGCTACTGCATAAGGTTGTTCTGTTTGTCTGTGGACGTCTGACCAAGATGAACCATCCAGTTGAATAATTGGTTTCTGAGAAACCCTGAACAACTCACTCATGTGAAAGACGCAGCAGGAAAAGCATCTAATGACCAAATCGGCAAAGAAGGGTGCTTTGGGGATCAGTACTTTTCCTTTTTTCATCCAGACATTTCAATACTTGTCATTAGTCTGAGTAAAACAAATGTTGGTCTACATGGCAGTAATAAACAGTTTTATAGAGAGGCTTATCAGGGCTTTATCTTAAAAATGCATCACATTTTCTATCTACAGCTACACCTCAGACCCTTCTAAAATCCCAGCATTCCCAGGTTTCCAGTTCTCTCAAATGCAACCCAGTTACCTTTGCAGGAGAAAAGTCAGCATACAAAATTCTCTTGTTTAATTTATGGAGGTGTGAAGGAACCCCAGGATCTCATCCATTTCTAAGACAAGATCTTGCAACTTCTTCAGCTTAATTATCTTTTCTTTTAAGATCACTCATTTAAGCAGTCTTATCAAAAAACATGTGGTTTGAGTACAAAATTTGAGCAAATGCCGTAATTTATACCCTTTACTGCAAAATAATGACAATGTCCTAAAGGTATAGACTGTTAAAGGAGAAGAATAAGTAAAAAATTATGGTGTCCATGTTTGGTTGACTTCAAATGTGTCTAACAAGCAAAACAAGGGGTTTTGAAATTACTTTAGCAGGTGTTTGCACAGCTAATGTCAGAAGTTCTTCTACTCATTTTTCTCCTGCCTTATAAATCTGAAGAAGGGAAGATTTTCAACCAGATGATCATAAGATGCTATTGCGACAGTAAATGTTCTTTTAAAAAAAGGAATTTTCACCCTTATTTTCCCAGATAATGAGAATTTCTAAGTGAAGTAAGGCTTAACACCATCTATGAAACACAAATACCAGACACCAATGACACTTTTGTGGAATTCCTGAGTGATGAAAGACCATCACCTTTTTGAAGAACATCATCTTGATGTTCTTCAATGTACTTGTCTAAAAATCTTTCAACCGTAAGCAATGTATTCGTGAAAACATAATAATGAAAAAACCAGCTGCAAATAACTACTAGTACTTCATAGTAATATATAGAAGTTCAAACAGACTGAACTTCACCAACATCTTTTTCACAGGATTTCAGGATAGTTCTTCTGCTTAAAGATAATTTATGCAGCATTTTCTCACGAAAGTTTCAATTCATTTAAAGGAAAGAACTGATTAAGAATTCAGACAGAACTGCAGAATCCAGCTATTACTCAATAGAAAGGCTCACTTTAGATTTGGGTTAGGTTGGTTATTTCAGTCTATTCTGAAATAGCTATTTTTTGGTGATATAAAAATAGGGGGATTAGGTAGGAGTAATATTCCATAAAATATAATTCATCTGGAGGAGGCTATGACTAATATTTAGAAAAAGTATTTATAGGCCCTCTGCTCAATACTGGAGACAGGCAAACCCAAGAATAACCTGATACTGAAAATGTTACTTCATCAGCCATCAAGTCAGAGTAATCAAAAAGAAGGTATTATAGTGCAAAACAAGGTGACTCTCCTATTAAGTGCAACTTAAACTGCTAGAATCCACATACCACACAAAACCCACCCAGCAGTATATTGCTTTACCATACGCTTTCAGTAAACAACACCCTAATAAAAAATTTCTTCCATAATCACATTTTAAGTTTATTCCTCTAGACAACATGAGAATCTAAAAATTCACACACAAACCCAAAGTTTTTTAGACCATTAACATGCATGGCTAAGGTATTAAAAAAAAAAAATCTTACTGGCTTTCTTGATGACATTTGGAAACGGAAGAAAATAGAGACAAACCACTGAAGAGACCTAGGCAGTGCTTTGGGTGGTAAGTAGGTGGTTTCTGAGTTTCAAAAAAAAAGATTATGACAAAAAAAAAAAAAACAACAAAACAAAACTACCTTGGCTTTCTTCCTCACCCCAGTATTAGACAAATATGGACATATCTCAGTTAGGAGTCTTGATTTAATTTGGCAAAAGTTTCCCATTCTGCCAACAGTGTATCCAGCTTACACATTTTGTGCGTTCTTAGCAGCCACCACTGAGCAGTACTTCACAGACTACCAGCGGAACAACGTTAATTGCATCACACTAACTCTATTATGGCCGACCAGTTTATTTGGAAGTGGGTTTAATTTCATTTCTGCATCATTACTGGAGTCATCAGATGATCGCAGGGAAGACTTCCCATTTCTTTGTGATAACACACGTTTATAGGAAAACACTTCCATGTGATGGCAGAGCTCTGCATTAAACTGTTCTTTAGATAATTAAAAAAATCAGATAGAGCTGCAGGATACCTAATTTAATATTAGATATGCAAGCACAGAACATATTATAGGACCTGATGAACCTAGACGTCTTTTTCACTCCAAATGGCTCTATGATTCATAGAATCATATAATCCTAGAATGGTTTGGGCTGGGAAGGCTTAAAGATCATCTCGTTCTAACCCCCAAAACACCACAACATTTATTTAAAGGTCAAATTGTTCACATCAGTAGTGAATGAAATACTTGTTTGCTACATATTGGATTAAAAATTAACTTCTCTGCACGTAACTCAATCTAGAACATTAATAGATTTTAGATCTGTTCCATTATGTTTCAAAGACAGCAAAAACTGCAGTTCACAGACCTGATTTTACCTACTCTTTAGCAATTCCAAGTTTTCAAGATAAATCTGGAGCTCTTAATTATAACAGACAATTTCTTCCTAGGAAGTGAATGACACAGGGGAACCTTTTAACATCTATTCACGTACAGGGGGGAGACTGGGCTGGTTCTCTCTTGGGGAAACTCAAACGAAGGACTATTCATGAAGTACTTGGAGCTTTGAATACAATCATATGTAATAACAAGATACAAGCTGCCCCCCCCAAAATTTCTTTTTTGTTGAAACCACTTTTGTAATACTGCTTTATAATAACCCCCATAATGGCCGAATTAGAGGGACCCCAACTGAAGTCATTCATCCCACATAAAACAAACATTGCTTTTTCTTCTTAGCTTTGTTTTACAAGCTACATTACTTCCAGATGACGCTCGAGGGGCCTAGGAGTTTCAAGAGTTAGACGGTTAAACAGACAGCTGCTTTCTATTTACCATATAAATCAGGGGAAAATCAAAGAAGAATCTAAATATTGGAATTCATTTAGCTCATTATGGAGCACAAACTGAGGGGGAAAAGAAAATAATACAGAAATCTCGTCATCCAGATGCAAAGTTTAATTCTGGTTATCAAGATGAGAGAAAAACTCATCAACATTTGCAGAATTCCAGCCCTCCATGAAAGCCAGCTTTGCACAGTGGGTAAATTTACTGGATTGGGAAGGAGTCAGGAAAAGTCAGGTCTGATTGGGAACTCTCCCAGTACCACCAGGCTTTGCTACTGCAGACTTTATATATATAAATATATATTAAAATATATATTTTTACATATATACATGCCCACACAGAGCTCTACATTTGTATTTTTAAAATTTTTCCCTTTGGATTGCCAACATGCACTTATTTCTGTACTAAATAACCCCAAAAGCCAACAGATTTTGGACAGAGTATTAAAGGAAGGTTCTCCATATATTGATAGGAGTATATTTATTAATATGAAAAGTTTGATACTACACTACAAGGTTTCTATCCCTGACAAATTTCATTTACCACTGAAGTGCTGTTTAAATGACAATCCTATGTATTAAATAATTGAATATACTGGCACTCAGTGTGATTATTTTTAGAATTTTTCCTAACACATTTAAGCTTCATCTGGCTAGAATAATTTATTTTTTTTAAACCCAAAGTTTAGAAGGTAAGACTCAAGTGATGATGTGTTCCAAACTACTTTAATCTAAAACTATTTTTACATTTGATTTGTATTTTCCTCAATTATTGCATTAAGGAAACTGGGTTTTTTCTTACCTCAGCAAGAAAATGACATAAATTTGCAAAAATCAAAATTTATTCTCTTCTTCTCCATCCACTTTTTCCCTAGAAAGAGTTAAGGAGACTCTCTCGTTACCAGCTGTAGTTTAACAAGCAGGCAAAGTGCTCAAAAATCATAAACAAGACTATGAAATCCTTAAAAAGAAATTTTTGGGGTAGATGGTAGCTCCAACAACACGTCTGATGTGCTATTACCCAAGAGAAGTTAGCAGGTCTCTAGTTATGCTGTTAAGTACCTCTGATTTGATAAATTACATTAGTCTGTAATCAAACTACCAAGAAAATCATTGATATGTTTACTTAAGTAATATGTCTTGATTTGAACTGAAAGAAGAAAAATTCTCAATTATTTTATTACCAGTTTTATTGTTTGCTAAAAACATTGGAAAGTATGCTTTCACTGAATGAAAGAAACCAAGAAAGATAAGCCTAACTGGACTTTTCCCACTTCCATTTGGATCAAAGTGTGGTATTTCAAACAGGTCAATGCTGCTACAAAAACAATGAATAATAATATAGCTTATGAAACAGCAAGTAAACAAATCAGCATGAGAATTAGTCTAACAAAGGATCCTGTCTTTGAGGCAATAATGACAGGGGGTGGTTCTCTCTGTCCTGCTGGCTTCTCCATCCTGCTCCTGAATCCCACCACACTGACAGGAAATTATCGGGAAGGGACCTGGACACTGGTCCAGCCTCAATAAATCGAACAACTCACTCTTTTCTTTTTTAAAAACCAGAAAAACCTCCGTAAGAACAGTATCAAGGTCAACTAGGTCAGCTCCTTACTCCTGTTCCCAGCTCTGCCAGTACACCACAGACCTGATGGCAGACTGCAGCAGATACTCACAAAAAGGACATTAAGAAACATGGTAAAGGTAGAACTCAGTATATTCCTACCACCATCAGTGACTATAAGTTTAGGGACTTGTATTGGGACAAAAACTTATAGAAGTAGAAAGAGTAGTACTGTTCAAACACCCAGAATTTAAGACAATACCTTAAGCAGCACCTAGAATATTTTCATGTGTGATTAAACCCTTGGATTCGGGTTCCATGCAAATTCCCCTTTGGATTACAGAGCACAGTAAGAAAGTGAATAATCTCTAAATTAAAGTGAATGAAAAAATGGCAAGAAATGCATTTTTAAAATACGTATTTGGTCTGAACAAAACCTGCAAAGAGAACTGCTTATCGGACAAATCTCCACCTCTCAATAAACAAACCTGTGCAGAGCAGGCAATATTGGAATCAGTCCTCTCCTTAGCTCCATGCTGGGATACAGAGGTGGAACGGGCTTCAGGACTTCAGACATTTCAGTCCCCTCAGATCCTACACTCTTCCTTGTTCTTACACACAACATAAACACAACCTTTCAGAAGCAGAATATGCCGAAGTGATGAAATCTGGCCTCAACTTTTTTCGTCAACTGCCTATGCTTCAGACTGAGCTGTAACATGAGCAATTTGGAGAGGGAAAAGAAAGGACCAGAAAGCTATGTTTAATAGCTTACCTTATCGTTTCAAAATACAGGCCATGAACTTATTTTACTCTCCCCTACACCAATCTTTCCAAGTGCTCTCTTTCTCACTTCCATCCCTACACCATACCAACAATAAAAAGAGAAGAAATTCAGTGAAGTAGCTAAGCCTCTTGGCATTATTCCAGAGAGATTTCCCAGCTGTATCAGCTGCGTTGCCCAGTTGTCTCTGTATGTAAGGGGACAACTTCGTGCAGAAAGCCTTTCCCTGGGCCTTTCTTTAACTGCAGTATTGTTTACATCCAGAAAGTTAAAAAGAAGTCCAAAACCTATAAAATATTTTTCAAGCATTGTATTCTTACACACCCTAAAATACGTATTTTCATATGTACGTTATTACATGCCTATGTGTGTATGCATAGAAATAGATAAATTTATTTATATGTCCTCTTTTGCAGACGTGTGTATCATGCTGTTTCTTTATCTAAGTCATTAAGCTATTATATCAAATAATCTTTTTAGGTATTTTTATATTTAATGCTAGAGTAATAGGATATGTAAAGTCTCAGGCAGGCATAATCTGGAACGCGTCTTAGCCCTGAAAATAAAACAGTTGTTACATTTTCATCCTCAAAAATTGTGAGCAACTGATCAACTTTTCTTTCCTTCACACAGTACTGCAGTGAGGGTTCAAATGAGTACAGACCAAAGGTACTTCAGCAGTACAAAGGTATTATTCAAGTCCTTGCAAGACGTCTCCTTCTTCTACCCTAAGTAGAGATTTCCCAACAAGCCGTGCAATTAAATACAAAATTGTTGCCTACTTGTGTGCATTGGCTCAGCAAACGAAGGGAAATGTAAGCATCCATGTATTCAGAACACACTAATTTGCCCCATGACACCAGTGCTCCCCCAGAGGTTCACTGGGAATTGTTTTCAATCACTTTGAGGCATTTTAAGATTCTGTGGATGCTAAAGCCCGTTTCTTAAAAATGCTGTTTTCAACTGTGTGATTTGAATATCCTGAATTACAAATGGCTTGAAAAGCACAAGTTGACAGTAAGTCTCTTCCCTCTGAATAGTTGTGGTTTTGTTCTGCCATTTCTAAGTGTAATTCTTGTTTTTTAGAGACGTTTCAGACATGACATCATTCATACAGGTTCCTGTATTTTGATGTTGGTGGTTGCTCAGCTGCCACACTCTGAGAATTCTTTGCAGATTTAGGGATGTATGACTTGAATTTTTCGAAGCACCCATTACAACATTCATTTTGATACTCACATAATCAGGAAGTGGAGAGTCGTTTGAACCCAGGGAACCTCTCAAGGACTGCGTGGCTTGTTCCAGCACTTTGTTGTGTTTTTTAGACAACAGAGAAAATAGACTGGGGGAAAAAAATTAAAATAACTTCACGATAATGTCCTGAAATAGTTAAGACTGTTCAGTAAGAAAAGAAGTCTTAGTATATACATAAAATTTTTAGTATGCAATGCACTGTAGTTACTTTTTTTTTTTTTTGTTTAACACTTGGGTAACAGCAAATTTTGAATCATAAATATTCTATGCAATATATGATCTGAAGAACATTTTATGTTCATGATTAAATTCTTAAAAGTCAAACTGTTACAGAAGAAATTGTATACATGCAATTTTTAAGTGCAGCACCTCATGCAATACATTGTAACATACACTTAAGTATCTTGCGTATTATCCGTTCTAATAAACTAATTGCTTAGACAGGAGAAATCCAAGAATATGACAAAAGCTTTGGATATTTTGAGCCTGAGTTATTGCATTTTACTAGTATACATTATTTTCAAATTTATTTTAGCCTAAATCAAGGAAAAAAGGATTACCTTAGCTTTATAAATAACCTGTTAAATCAGAGGTCCATATACATACAGAAAAATAAACATATTTTTCTTGCATTTTGAAAAAAAACATGGCAATGGCACTCACAGAGGGTGGTGTAACCTGACTTACAAGGAGAATGGTGGAAGCAGCAGCAGTGGGCAAAGGCCACCACCTAACACTCAGCAGCTGCAATGAGTCAGATACTCCTCTAAAGCCCTGGATAGCTCAAACATGGCTGTCAATTCACAGATAAACCCATCCCCATCTCAGAAGAGCTTCAAAGATCATCGAGTCCAACCATTCCCCCAGCACTGCCACAGCCACCACTACCCCATGTCCCCCAGGTGCCACATCCACACAGCTTTTCAACCCCTCCAGGGATGGGGACTCCAGCACTGCCCTGGGCAGCCTGTGAAAGAACAACCCCTTCCATGGAGAAATTTTCCCCTAATATCCATTCTAAACCTGCCCTGGTGAAACCTGAGGCCATTTGCTCTTGTTAGGTGTCAGATGTTTTTAGGCTTTCTGTGTTTAAAAACATCATTTGGACTTCTTTACTTCTTTTTGGGGCATTACCGGACTCCTATCAGGTTTTCCTAGGATGACTATGTGTGTTTTAGAGGGTGAAAAGGCTGCCTTGATCAAGCACCAAAAGGGTGACATGTGAGGCCCTGGCACAGGGTGCCCAGAGCAGCTGTGGCTGCCCCTGGATCCCTGGCAGTGTCCCAGGCCAGGCTGGATGGGGCTTGGAGCAGCCTGGGACAGTGGAAGGTGTCCCTGCCCATGGCAGAGGGTGGGACTGGATGGGCTTTAAGGTCCCTCCCAACCCAAACCGTTCTGTGGTTCCATGAACAAAATCCACTTACAAGTGGCAAAATCTACCTCAGTATTACATTCTGGACAGCCTCCATTTCTTGGAACTGGATCAGTGTTTGAAGCCATGTGCTTGCAAGGCTCTTCTCCTTCAAGAAATGATGATCAGCACTGGAAGAAGTCCCCTGAATTTTTTTAACTTGTAATATATCATTCATATTGTATCCTTCAGAGATGGTAGGAGTGGATTCCTAGGAGTATCAGTGCTTGTCACTCCAATGCTGGTCAAGAGCCTCAGGAAAAGGCTTTTCCAACACTCCTCACTGCCATGAGGAATTAGTTACACTAACTCACAGCTATTAGTCAACACCACTACAACATTCCATGTTAAAAGGGGGAAAAGCAAGACAGAAATTAAGATATATTGGTAGCTTTCCACTTTTTCCCCCCTCCCATATTCTGTTATTGCATTCACAGACTGACATTTTCATTCAGATCAGTAACTGGATCTGCAAACTGGTCCTTGGTAGGAAAGAGCAGCACTACTTCTGCAATCATAGGTATCTTTGAAGATTCAGATTTCAGAGATACTGTCATCAGCACCATCTAGTGCTGTGGAGACAAAATAATCAGTTAAAGCCAATCTGGTGATGCTTATGGCAGGGTGCAGCAAAACCAGGTTAAATCTGGTGTCTGCTCCAAAAGATAATTTCACAAAGAGGAAGAATTCGGAATAAAGAGGATTTGCAACTAGTAGATTCTTCTCCAAAATACATACAGCATTTTGGCTTTAAATGAAATTTAAATATAAACAAGGAAGTAGGATCAAGATTTTGGAAAGTGCATGTGTTCAATGCACGTGAAGAGGAAAATGAACATCCAGTGGTACTCTGCATGGAACGGGAATACCAAAAAGTAAATTTATTTATTCCAACAGAAATGCAGAGAACTGGGAGGAAGTACAAAGGAAAAGGGTGGACAAATTATTTCTTTATACCTTCCTTAAGGTTTTTTTTTTTTAATAATTAAGTGTACTATAAGTAGAGTTTATGGCATAAGCAAGACCTTGGTGGCTGATTTCTAGTCCAAAGGAGCAGTGCAGGCGCTTTTGTGGTCTTTCCCCTTGCAAATTTCTGCTTTCCTGCCACAAGCTCATGTCCTTTGCACCACGCTGAGACACTTCTCTGTGGCACCACTGCCCACAACACAGATATCCAGGTTAAAAATTCTCAACACAATTCCCTTCTCCATCCATTGGTTATCCTTCTCCGAAGACCATCCCTTGGATAAGCACAAGGGCAGGGAGACGTGGCAGAAATTTTTTATAATAAATTTTTCATAATAAAAATACATAGAACTGCAAACTCAAAGAGCTGCAGAGAAACACTTCAGCTAAACAAAGAAGAAAAAAAATATAGGCCAGATATTGTTATTAACGAATGGATTTGGAGCTGCCAAGGAAGTACCACTACCTCCTGAATTGGTGTAAAACTTCAATTCCAAGTCATTCACTTATTATTATGCCTCTGTCTCTAGCTCTGAAAACCACCTTGATAAATACCAGACTAATTTCTAAAGTCTCAGCACAGAGTTACTTACAACCCTCAAAAGGTATTTGTATGAAATTTAGCTCATAAATATCTCTCATCATCAAAAAATGCTGCATTTTAAAGGAGATGTCTGGTTTTGCAGCAGTCACATCTCCAGCGTCTGTAAGGTTTTGGGCTTGTTTTTTATTTTCAAGACATGAATAATGCAATTTTAAAAAGGCAAAAATGCTTTACAACAAGGTTGTTCCCCTCTCCACAACAAGGTACAAGGTCCAGAATGGAAACTGAGACTGTCACCCAAATTGCCCTCATGTGTCTTCATCACATGTCTATTTTTGCCCAACTAAAAGTCAAGTTGAGATTGAACACAAAAATACATGTACTATGTGGTCATCGAGGGCAGCGTGACCAGGCTAACAAGAATATGGATTTTTCTACTGGAATACTTGTTCTCTTTCATCCATTCTTCCCAATCGACTCTCAGGCAGGCTATGGAACTCAACAGCTCTTCCATCTCACTCATTATGGACGTTTCATAATAATAAGAAGTTATGTTCAGAACAATGAAAACATCTTGGTACCCCAACTCATCTTCCCCTCACAGAAGTGCAATTACAGGCCAATGTTTAGTAAGCAAAGCAGTTAAGTTGGAATAAGAGCAAGATGAGACAACAGCTGGCATCTGTTAGGAAGATTAGGAATCATCAGCTGGCATTATCAGGAGAAATTCCTGGCTGTGAGGGTGGTGAGTCCCTGACATAGGGTGCCCAGAGAAGCTGTGTGCAGCTGGAAGTCTCAAGGTCCCTGGCACTGTCCAAGGCCTGGCTGGACAGGGTTTGGGGCAACCTGGGATAGTGGAAGGTACCCCTGACCACGAACAGGGTGATCTTTATTTAAGGTCTTTGCAACCCATACCATTCCGCGATAATGTGATCTATTACAGACCATCAAATCACACCAGGGATGAGCTCAGCTAACAAGGAAGACTCAAGGCTGAACAAGAATCTGAAGGTCGTGTGGTTGTTTGTTTTTAAGGAATTAAAAACAACATTGGTTTCTTACCTCCCTCTACACAGCAGTTTTTAATTTAACTCAGGGCTGAACTTCAATAAATAAAAAAATTAATACAGGCTAAAGAGTAATGGTTGCTTAAATACCAGTGCATTGACTAGTGCTATTTGCACACACAATAAAATTCAAACCAGTAATATATGAACTTTAACACTTTCAAAAAGTCAACTCCACAAAGCCTGTAGATCCCAAAAGAAAAAATAAAGCCAATAAGGAGACTCATTTAACAAGTTCCTCAAAAAGTCTGATTTACCTCAGTTTGAAACAGCTCATAAAGTACATTTTTCACAACAAAAAAAGAATGTATAAAATGCAGCTTATATAACAAAAAAAAAAAAAAAAAA
>VZTI01000793.1:325701-404774 GCA_013397865.1 Struthidea cinerea
AAGAAAAAAAGATATGGGAATTAGATGTAGAAGTTGAAAGGAAATCCGAAGGTAGAATCTGCCAAAACCCTTTCTGAAACCTTTGGACAACAAGAAGGAAAGGTACCAGCATACTTTATTTTAAGGAAGTAAATAGGATGCTCCAAGATAATGACAAGCCAGTTTGTCCTGAGCATAGTACTGGAACAGTGATTGTCAGACTCATTCCAAGGACGATATCACCAGCACTGAGAAATACACCTTGTTGATGCTCTTTCAGTGAGACTGGAAGTAAAATAAAGCACACAAGTACCCCTGTTGTAACAGGCTTGACACATCATTTATATGACTTGGTTCTATAGGGGATTTCTTTTTTAATTAAGACAGTTGAATAATAATAAAGTAACATGGGATGCATTATATGAACTGAAAGTGAGACATCCCAACAGTCTGAAAAATCTTCTTAATAGGGCCAAAAAGGAACACATTCTCGGCCCGTCTAAATATCAAAAGCTATTAAACACTTGATCAAGCTACCAAAATACTTTCAATATACTGAGAGAATATATAAGGTGACACATATTGATATGCATCAAAGGCAAAGAAATGCCAATGGCGTGAATTTGTGTCAGGGAGGTTTAGGTTGGAGATCAGGGAAAGGCTCTTCCCCCAGAGGGTGCTGGGCACTGCCCAGGCTCCCCAGGGAATGGGCACGGCCCCGAGGCTGCCAGAGCTCCAGGAGCGTTTGGACAGCGCTGCCAGGGATGTCCAGAGTGGGATTGTTGGGGTGTCTGTGCAGGGCTGGGAGTTGGACTTGGACGAGCCTTGTGAGTCCCTTCCAACCCAAGATATTCTGTGATTCTATAGAATACTATGGTTTAGCTTTGCAAAGGGCACAGTCATTACAGGAGTAACAAATGAAAAGGCATTTTAATTAAATTTTTCTTTACCTTTCAAGAAGTTGGACACAAAATAAACGTGCTGAGATTTAATGCAGCAACAAACAATCTAAGCTGCTCCCTAAGTATGAAGGATTTCACCCTGGGAGCAGCAACTAAGGACCACCAGACAGCACAGAGCTGCCCTTAATGCAACAAAGCTGCTTGCTGAAGGAGTACCTGTCTTTGGTTTTAACAAAGATATGGTCCTTCATTACAAGAAAGACATTGAGGCGCTGGAGCATTTCCAGAGAAGGGAATGGAGCTGGGGAAGGGGCTGGACCCAGGTGAGTGTCGGTCTCTTATTCCAGATAACAATGATAAGACAAGCAGAAATGGCTCAGATTGTGCCAGGAGGTTTTGTTTGGATATCAGAAAAAGTTTCTTCCTGGAAAGGGTTGTCCAGCCCTGGCACAGCTGCCCAGGGCAGTGTTGGAGTCCCCCCTCCTGGAGGGATTTAAAAGCCGTGTGGATGTGGCACCTGGAGACAGGGGTCAGTGGTGGCCTGGGCAGTGCTGGGGAATGGTTGGACTCAAAGTCAGACGTCCTTCCCAACCAAAACAATTCCATGAATCTATATCCAGTAAAGTTGTGCTGTGCAGCAACTGCCCCTGGCATCCTCTGTGAAAGATTTCGAAACAACCTGAAAATGCAAAGGTTCTAAACCAGAAAACAGACTTCTCCATGAAATACTTGAAAACTCATTTATTCAATGGATTTGAGAAAAGATGAAAGAGTGATTTGACCAAAAAACAAAAATATGGAAATTGAGAAAGGAAACTTGCTTACAGAGGATCCTACAAGAATTAAAAAAAAAAAAAAAGTATTGGAACAGAAACTAAACTCTCTACATGGGCACAGATCTCTCTTACAAAGGAGGTTGAAGCCAGGCTCGAGGTGCAATAAATTCCTATTTGCACTGTCAAAACAATGGCAGAGAGGGAAGAAAATCCTGGGAAGAAGGAAGAGAATCTCAATACCTAGAGTATGAGATGAGCTTAGACTGGTGCTGTGACAAAGAGATGGAAGCCTGAAAAAAAGAGGCACGGACAGAAACAAACTGGCATTAGCAGAGGAAAATCAGATCAAGTTATATGACAGCAAGAAGGGGTAAGGATTGGATTTCTCACAATTCAAATCACTACTGAGCTTCTAAAGGTGAATTTTAATTTATTTTAATATCTAGGAATATTCTATCTGTGCTGAGTAAAAAACTACTTGAGGATTAAAGCGCCTCTCCACAGAATTTATTTGAAGCCTGGAAATTCAGATGTTCTGAATTTTTTCTGCTCGCTCTCCTAGTTCAGAAGTGCTGCAAACAAACTGAACAGCACACAAACAAACACAAACCACTATCTGGTGATGGAAAAAAACGGTTCCATGGATCAAAAAATTTGAGGACAAATGTTCTCAAACAATTCAGCAATACTCTGTGCTGCTTTTTGTCTCTCCTACCATACATATGCCAAATGTACCATTGTTCTCTATTTTGATGAATTAAATATAAAGCCCCAAACACCAAAACCTTGTTACACAAAAAAATACTCATTTTAAACAAAAGGATTTTACAATGCTACAATCATATTAGAAAAGAGCTCTAAAAATATTTTATTTTTAAAACCTGACATCTAAAAGTTAAAACCATACCTTGATTCCTCTATATGTAAGGAACACCTCTTGGGTTTGACCTATTTTTTAAAAGGATTACAGCAAAAAAAAGTGTGTGCTGAGGCACAAGAACTCTACACATGGTTATGTGCCTGCATAGATGTCTCCAAGCAGAGAACCTGAAATGCCCATCTGGTTGAATAAAAGTCTGTGAAGGGTCATACCAGACATCAGAACAAAACAAATGCACTGTGCTGCTCCACTTGAAATACAATAAATGCATTGTCCCATAGACCTGGATGGGGGACAGGTTATAAGCAAGTGCCTGTCTGTGGGCGATGGAGAAGTGCTCTGTGAGCACTTAAGGAACCCAGCACCGGGAGAGATCCATTTAGTACAAATAAATGCAGAGAAAAATCCCTAAGTCTCCCGTGTTCATGTCTACTAAAGAGCCCTTGAGGCATTCTGCATTCGAATTATCCAAGCTACAATGGCACATAAATAGAAATAAAAAGAGACAATAGCCATGGAGAACTCCAAGGCCTTTGCAGGGCAATTTACTCCATAGAGGGGCACTGCTCTTATTTATTTGAGCCCAACTCTAAAGCCTGGGAGACATTTAGGATCCCAGGAAACAGAACCTAACCAATTAAAATATTAAATAATAGAATAAATGGAAAGTAAGAACACACTTTATATCTTTCTTTCTAATCTTCTAAAGTGAAAAATTACTAAATTCTGCTGAATAAAGATTTGCTATTAAGTCCATCTGGCTTGTGGAGATGATGTGAAACTGAGAGACTCACAGTGTACAGACTCCACAAACATCATGGATGTAAATAACATAGTTTGCAGGGCCACACTGATGGACAAAGAGTGTTCAAGGGATTAGGGAATGAAAAGAACTCCCAGATAGTAACAGGTTCACATGAGGAGAGTATTTCCATGCTCTGATTTTGCTGGACAGTGATCAGACTTTTTTCTGCTTTTTCTATCTTGTGCCTTCTCAAAAATGTAAGTTTGCGTCCTCTTGGAAACAGGCTGTGTGCCTCAGTTGCCAGCTATTTCAGGGCAAATCCTAAACCACAGAATCTCTGAGTGATTTGGGTTGGAAGAGATCTCAAAGCTCATCCAGTGCCACCCCCTGCCCTGGGCAGGGACACCTTCCACTATCCCAGGGTGCTCCAAGCCCCGTCCAACCTGGCCTCAGACACTGCCAGGGATCCAGGGGCAGCCACAGCTGCTCTGGGCACCCTGTGCCAGGGCCTCACCCCCTCTTCTAAATAAAGAATTTCTTGGTAAAATCCAATCTGAACCTTCCCTCTGTCTGTTTAAAGCTGTCCTGTCACTATCTGCCTATATAAAAAGTCACTCTCCTGAGCTGCTCCCTTGGCATCACAAATGGTTTTAAAGCAGCCTGGGTAAGAAAATGATTTCTATCCCATCTCCCTGTTTAACAGCAAACATAAAAGGCCACTCGTTTAATTTATAATTTTAAACTTGATCATAATAAATTATATACTTCAAGATGTCTTCATGACAAAATATCTCATTAATTTTAAAGAGTACCCTTTTATCTGCCACTGCTTACATATGAGCAGAGATCTCTAAGTCATGTGCTACAAAGCCGTATCAAATTCTGCCTCATAGAGGACAGATTATTATTTAGAATATTGTTATATTAAGTAGAAAAACATGAAGTCACCATACACTTGTAGGTATATAGGCAAAATCAGAAACAACTTAGAACAATTAAGGGAGGCTTTGCATTAACGAACAGGATTTCCTGCTAAAATGGAGTTAGAAAGACAATGACGCTAGAAACAACATGGAAGAAAGGAATTTGATGTGGCAAGACAAAAGCAAATATTTACAAAATAAGCCAAGAGTTTAATTTCCAGAGACCAGGAAATGTATTTTTCAACAGAAGGCATAAATTGTTCGGCATCTCATGGCCACTTTCCAGCCAATGTTGGGAAATGGATGCTCCTATTGCTAGTGAAGTAAAAGGAACAGAAAGCAGTAAATTCTTTCCCCTGTATCTTGGTACAGATAATTTTATTCCCCATTTGTCTGGCATGCCAAATAACATCCTTGTAATTCCACTTACAGGGCAGAGTTGGGCTAGGACCTAACTCCAGGTTATATTGAAATAGAAACTCCATAAGCAGACTGTGATCTACAATGGACTGAATTCCTGCACGCAAATCCTATAGAGCATGCTGATTTTGACAGGGTAGTGCTTTGCTGAGCACCGTCTCTCTCCCCTACTTTTCTTTAATCAAGAGAGTGGCAAGCGGGAAACTAAATTCCAAAAGGCTGAAAGCTAAGGGAGGAAAATGTGTGCAGTCCAGTATAAACAGAATACATGTTTGCAAAGCTCAGACTAAATACAAGGATTATTCTGAGCTTAAAATCACAAAACCTGTTTTAGGTGTCTCAAGGTATGCATGCAATTCCTTTCAATGATCTCTGTGTTTGTCCTGTTACTATTTTATAAGAGTATCAAGTGGGCAGAGTCCACAATATTTCCATTTCTTCTCCTTGCTCTTAATTCAATAGGGTAAGTGTCTCACAGCTGCTGAGAGATGACATTTGCCTTGAATGAGGACAAAACTCTGTGGTTGAGAATCAGAGGAAATTGCTGGAGAAAGCATCCTGAGCAAAACTCCCACCCAAAACCCCAACAACAGACTCCTAACAAAGAAACAGCAACATGAAAATCAGAAAGACACTGCTGTCATGCAACATAAGGTCCAAACCCCTGTCCTTTGAGCAGCTTGGATTTGGCACAGCTTTGATCAAACACACTGGGCGTGCATGCACATAAGTATTCGGGTGCTTGCTACACTTGGAAAGAAAATTGCTGCCCCCTCTGAACTCATTCTGACAGGAAAGAGTCTGAACCCACTTCTGGAGTTAACAGACTTGCTCTGTAGGCAGAAGGTCACAGGGTATGTGTCTTGCTAACAGACTTCTTTCTTCTAAGATTGAAGCAGAATGTGAGTCTGGAACCCCAGTTCTGTACCCAGAGCCCTCACAGAGCTCACCTCTAGCACCACCCCTTCCTTACACAGTCTCGTGGGCTCAGTGAGAGCTGGATTTCAGTGCCCTGGCACAGTTACAATGAATTAATTGTTCATTGCAATCTCCTCTGAAGCTTGGAAATAATATCAGAGTCATAGAATGGTTTGGGTTGGAAGGGACCCTAAAGCCCATCCCATTCTATCCCCTGCCATGGGCAGGGACAACTTCCACTCTCCCAGGCTCTCCAAGCCCCGTCCAGCCTGGCCTGGGACACTGCCAGGGATCCAGGGGCAGCCACGGCTGCTCTGGGCACCCTGTGCCAGGGCCTCCCCACCCTCACAGACAGCAATTCCTTCCCAACATCCCATCCGTCCCTGCCCTCTGGCACTGGGAAGCCATTCCCTGTGTCCTGTCCCTCCATGCCTTGTCCCCAGTCCCTCTGCAGCTCTCCTGGAGCCCCTTTAGGCCCTGCCAGGGGCTCTGAGCTCTCCCTGGAGCCTTCTCTTCTCTGGGCTTTGACCTAACTTCATAAAATTCGAGTTTCAGTATTGAAGCAGAACAAGAAACAAGCCCCTAGGAGGACACATTGTCATGCTGCAGACAGGGAATACTGTTTTTGTCTTACGCCTTTGTCTCCTTTCCCCCTCCTTTCTTCCAGTCCCTGTCCTAAAGGTCTCTTTGACCTGCTCGCTCCACAGGAAGGAGTTTACTGTTTTCCTCATGGACCGACCTTCTCTTTGGCCAGGTGTCCTTCCTGATCACATCTTCCTCCCCCCACAGTGATCCTGCTACTGAGCATGGAAAGCCTCTAGCTGTCTCTCCCTCGACATTACAGCTTGTTTGGTTACCCTATTGACATATAACCTCCAAAATTTTAACAAACTGGAAACTTTTCTTTTAAGAAATAAAAGAAAATCAGTTGGACCAATCAGTACTTTACAATAAAACCATTGCTAAGGATACTACAGAAATTACCAAAAATTCAAACCTGACATAGGTCTCACTGCTCAGATGTTCTCCCAAACATAATTTTGGATGCGAGGACTCCCTTTTGCATAACAATGAGGCCATTTCTAAACTTCCAGTGCCCCATAAAGGAAAAAAATTGAAAGATAACACATTTATATTTGTGGACAACTTCCATAACTCTTCATACAGTGGGTAGCAATCTCTTTTTCCCAAATCCAAATCTATAAGTAATTAGTACTGTTAACCGCTGAGAACTTTTATGAGTACCACGGGCTCTAAAAAGAACAGTTATTAAGGAAATGAGCATTTTTTGTCTTCCAGATAAAGTTAGATGGCATGTGTTCAGTGTACCTGAGGCCACACAAAGAATAAAGACAATGTAAGAAAACCCCAAACCAGTGAATAACCCTACATTCAGAACAAAGCACAATGAACACTCACTTAATTAAAGATTGTATTTCACTTTTGAAACAAAGATGGTGAATTAAAACTTCTCAGAAAACCTTAATCTGTTATTTCATGAACTTTGAGTCAAATTTAAATATTGATCAAGGCAATTTTTAATGTAAAAAGTGCAAAAAGCGTAATATATTGAGTATTACCACCTCCTTCAGTGGAATACCTCTATCCATAAAATGTTAGTGTTTTTGGCTCAAATATCTTGCTTTACTAAGTTTTGAGAAATGAAAAAAATACATAGATTGAGCTGAAATACTATAAAGCCAAAGTTGGAGTTGCATTTTGATCATTCCCCCTACACCTTCACCAGGAATTTCACACTGGATGTTCAATCTTGGTTCACAAACTGCAATTTCCTAGGCATGTGTATTCAAACCAGTACATAGAGAATTTCAATTTTCAAATTTTGCTTATGCATTCCTTTCAGAAGAAATCACGTCAGACATGAAATACCTTGGAAGGAATAGAGAACAGGACTTTAGGTATGGGACTTGATAATGAACTCAAAATTCACACTACACTATCTGGTATTACATTATCCAGACAGGCTCGAGCAGTGGCCCAAGGGAACCTCTGAGGTTTAACAAGGCCAAGTGCTGGAGCTGCACCTGGGTCGGGGCAACCCCTGGGATCAATCCAGGCTGGGATGAGCAGAGGGAGCAGCCCTGGGAGAAGGAGCTGGGGGTGCTGTGGGTGAGAGCTGGACCTGCTCCAGCCCTGAACCCCCCGTGCCCTGGGCTGATCCCAGCGTGGGCAGCAGGGGAGGGGGGATTCTGCCCCTCTGCCCCTGTGCTCAGCTGAGACCCCACCTGCAGAGCTGCCCCAGCCCTGGGCTCCAACAGCACAAGGAGCTGGAGCTGCTGCAGCCAGTCCAGAGGAGGCCACGGAGATGCTCCCAGGGCTGGAGCCCCTCTGCTCTGCAGCCAGCCTGGGACAGCTGGGGCTGTTCACCTGCACAAGAGAAGGCTCCAGGGAGAGCTCAGAGCCCCTGGCAGGGCCTGAAGGGGCTCCAGGAGAGCTGCAGAGGGACTGGGGACAAGGCATGGAGGGACAGGACACAGGGAATGGCTTCCCAGTGCCAGAGGGCAGGGACAGATGGGATATTGGGAAGGAATTGCTGTCTGTGAGGGTGGGGAGGCCCTGGCACAGGGTGCCCAGAGCAGCTGTGGCTGCCCCTGGATCCCTGGCAGTGTCCAAGGCCGGGCTGGACGGGGCTTGGAGCAGCCTGGAAGAGTGGAAGTTGTCCCTGCCCATGGCAGGGTGCTAGAATAATATGGACTTCAAGCTTCCTTCCAACCCAAGCCATTTTGGGATTCTATGACTGAGTGGATGCACCTACATAAAACACCCACGCGTCCTCCCAGCAAGGTATTTGCTAGGAATACTTCTCCTCTCTGCAAATAGCACTGATGTGCAGATACACATACCGTTAAAGAGATGAAATGCTTAAAAATTTTCAGAAGCACATTGAGGTACTACTACTACTCGAAAAAAGGAAAAATGCAAGAAAAACATAGGATAATGTCAAATAACGTAACATCAAACAATGTAACATATCAAGTGTTTTTCAATAAAAGGCCAAGATTAAGTTTAATATCTATTATTAAACCCATCCTGTAACAGCACAGTACTTGAAAAATAAGTATCTCAAATAAAAATTGTTTACATCCTTCACTGTAATGTCAACATCATTCCCTTTGTTGCATTTCTGTGAATTTCAGTTCCTAGAAACATAGCTGTAAAAGGTAGCCTGCATAAAAAACCACTTTTCAAGGGAAATTTGAGGCCAAAATAGATAGGAAATAAAGACAGGTATTTTCATCCTTAAAAATACTGCATCATTGAAAGAAAACAGTTATCAAGAATATTAAATTTTTGTAAGGGATGTTAATATCCAGTCAGAACCCAACAGCAGTGGATGCTGAACAAAACAAGGGATAATGAAGCATTTCATAAGAGTGCTATTCACTATGGAAAAAGCTACAGTTAATGACCTACACGGAAGTTAACTTGGCTTTAGGAAGCCCCAGCCTGCCCTTGCCCAGTTCAGTGTAAATGCTGTGCCAACATCCTGGGAAATCGGCCCACAGTATTTTCTTAACTCCTGTTATTTAACATTTCTCTTTATTTTCTTTATTTCTCTCCTCTTGGTAGCTTCAGCCTCTCAACAGAACCCATGTCCTTTCCTCTGTATGTCTGAGAGATAGTGCCAGGGCCTTTCACCTGCTTCATTTTCCATGTATCTTTATTATGAACAGTGAAGTTGACCTTCCTAACATCACATCCCAAATTCACAGTATTTAGTGATTTTCTCCCCCTTGTTCTACAGCTCATAAAAAAACCCCAAAGAACAAACCATAAAAGGGGAAAAACAACCTGTGAAGTATCACTGGAGGGATTTAAAAGATATGTGAATGTGAAACTTTGGGACACGGGTTAGTGGTGACCTTGGCAGTGCTGGGGGAATGGTTGGACTTGATGCTTTTAGAGGGCTTTGCCAGCCTAAATGATTCCATGAAATATAGAGCAAGGACCTAGAAAGGTTAAAAACACAACTCCAGGGAACAGCATATTGGTATCAGGAATATACCATGGTCTCCAGCACGTACAAAAGCATTTAGAAATGCACTACAGGCAGTTTGAAATGCTCCAAACCACTCATCGTTGCAGGAAGATGGCAGTTTTGGAACAGATCATCTGGAAGCCTTTAAGGAAGGAAAAATGTTTGGAGCACTGAGTTCTCCCAGCTTTTGTCTCCATCACCACCACTGTTCTCCCAAACAAACATGTGTGATCAAAATCATCATAGCTCACAGCAGGAAAAGGCTTGTCAGCATCCTGAAGGAGCCCCAGCTTGGACCATCCCCTCATCTTTTATAAAAATACTTTCCATATCTAGCAAAAGTCACATCTTACCCAAGTTTCACAATCCAACCTTGACAGAGCTGAAACGCAATCCTGTTTCTCCACTCTAGTCTGCCTGTCAACGTTTATAATGTTATTCTTCAGTGGAAAAGGTGTTACAGACAATAATGGTGAGATCTAGAAATGTTACATGGGCATGAATAGCCCTTATTAAGAGAAAGCAGGTTTTATTTTAGGTAAAGCTTTAAAGCCATTGTTCATTACTCTTCAGTAGGAAAAACGTCATTATTTCCCACATACACTGTCATCTGAAATTACCTTACCCACTACTGAACTTGTCATTCTGAAGAGGGATTATTTTATTGCCTTCAGATTTCCTCAAGTCTCAGGATTGGTGGGACAACTAACACAGATTTGATTTAACAATTTATTTCAGCATTCGTGCAGTTGTGCAATATTTTTCCATCTTAAAAACTAACATGATAGCTTTCAAGTCCCAGTCCTTCAAGCTGCACAGTAATTAAATTTACATTGTCGTCAATTTATTTGGAAATTAACCTCCTTCCCACCGAGAAAGAGGTTGTGCTTTACCTCCCACTCAGTTTTATAAATCTTATTCTGCTGTGTAATTCTTTCTGCCTCTATCAATCCAAAAATCCTCCTAAATTCCAAAACATTGCCCTCCCCAAAATGTACTTTTTAAAAAGACACATTTCTGTGATGTTCCAGGTCATTCTCTGTTTTTCCCAAAGTTAAGACAACACTTCCAGGAACTGACTTCATGATGATAAAGCAACCACTAACAAATTTCATATTCTATACAGTACGAAACCCAAGTACAACCGTCACGGGTTGGGATGTTAATTCCGCTCCTGCTTGGGAAACAAATGCTAGGCCATGGGATCAAATAGGAACTGTATTTCAATGGGGTATTCAGAAGAGACACAACAAGAATCTTTCTAGGCACGTACAAACACTGTTCTGAATTTCTATATACCCAGGTAACAGAACCACAAAAATCACAGAATCATTTAAGTTGGAAAAACCCTCCAAGACGATCAAGTCCAAGCTGTGCCTGATGCCCACCATGTCCCCAGCCCAGAGCACTGAGTGTCCAGTCATTCCTTGGACACCTCCAGGGATGGGGACTCCAACACTTCCCTGGGCAGCCCCTGACAAGGCCTGAGCACCCTTTCCATGGGGAAATTCCTCCTCGTGTCCAACCTGAGCCTCCCCTGGCCCAGCCTGAGGCCGTTCCCTCTCCTCCTGTCCCTGTTCCCTGGGAGCAGAGCCCGACCCCCCGCCGGCTGCCCCCTCCTGTCAGGGAGTTGTGCAGAGCCACAAGGTCCCCCCTGAGCCTCCTTTGCTCCAGCCTGAGCCCCTTTCCCAGCTCCCTCAGCCACTCCTGGGGCTCCAGCCCCTTCCCAGCTCCGTTCCCTGCCCTGGACACGCTCCAGCCCCTCAGTGCCTCTCTCATCCTGAGGGGTCCAAAGCTGTCCCCCGCACTGGAAGTGCCTCAGCAGTGCCAGCACAGATCACAGTGACAATCAAACCCATGCAGATGAGTTTTCCCAGCCCTGGTGGTGTAATCTGGATTAATGCAAGGCCAAAACTAACCCGGATGCTGCAGCAATTTGTAAATGTGAAAAACTATACAGACAGTATAAAGACTCTCAAAGATAAAATCAAGATAATCATGGTCTTTTACAATTAAGCCAAGTTGTGACAGGGTGATGAAGTAAAGACTAGATAAATGGACAGGGAGGTGGACAGAAACCTGGCTAAACTCAACGGGTCAGAGAGCTACACTCAGCAGTACAAAGTCCAGCTGGAGCCCAGCCATAAGTGGTGCACCCCATGTGTTGATACCGGAGGAGGCCACGGAGATGCTCCCAGGGCTGGAGCCCCTCTGCTCTGCAGCCAGCCTGGGACAGCTGGGGCTGTTCACCTGCACAAGAGAAGGCTCCAGGGAGAGCTCAGAGCCCCTGGCAGGGCCTGAAGGGGCTCCAGGAGAGCTGCAGAGGGACTGGGGACAAGGCATGGAGGGACAGGACACAGGGAATGGCTTCCCAGTGCCAGGGGGGAGGGACAGATGGGATATTGGGAAGGAATTGCTGTCTGTGAGGGTGGGGAGGCCCTGGCACAGGGTGCCCAGAGCAGCTGTGGCTGCCCCTGGATCCCTGGCAGTGCCCAAGGCCAGGCTGGACGGGGCTTGGAGCAACCTGGGATAGTGGAAGGTGTCCCTGCCCATGGCAGAGGGTGGAACTGGATGGCCTTTAAAGATCTCTTCCAACCATTCTCTGATTCTGCGACCAATGTTTTCCAATGTCTCCACTGATGACCCAGCTGGTGGGGCAGGCTGCAGCCTTGGCAAGTTTGCAGGTGATACAGAACCGGGAGGAGAAGCTGATGCAGACGATGGTTGTGTTGCTAGAGGGACGAGGACAGGCTGGATAAATGCTCCAAGAGAAACCTTGTGAAGCTGTGAAGGGCTGTATCAGATCCTGGGTGTTACAGCTCAACCAGACAGAAAGCAGCTTTGCAGTAAGGGCCCCCAGGTTCCTGGGGAACACGGAATTGAAGGTACAGCAGCAATGGACCCTCACAGCAAAGAAAGCCCTGGGCACCACAGGCTGCAAGAGGCAGAGCCTCACCAGCCCACTGAAGAGGTGATCCCTCCTCTTTGCTCAGCACTGAGAAGCCTCACCTGGAGCACTGGGCTCCCCAGCGATGCCTTAAACCTAAGTCATCACCAGCAGCAGAGACCTGCATACACTGCAGCAAGTCCAGCAAAGCACCACGAAGATGATGAAGGGACTGGAATGTCTGACATGCAAAGAGAAGCTGAGACACCTGTGATTAGCCTGGATAAGAAAAGGCTCAAGGGGGTCTCATAATGTACAAATAGATGATGGATGACAAGGTGGTTTTAGGTCACAGGTAAGACTCAGTGAACTCAAGGGTCTTTTCCAATCTAGATGATTCTGTTTTTCTGTGATTCTGATGGGAAGGTATAGAGATGATGAAGCCAGACTCACTGGTGCCCAGAGAAAAGACAAGAGGAAATGGGCCCAAATTGAAATACAGGAAATTGCATTAACCATGAGAGAAAAACCACAAGTTACTCAGAGAGCTTGTGGAGTCACCATCCATGGAGATATGATACATCAACTGGATGTAGCCTTGGGCATGCAGCTCTTGGTGACCCTGCCCTTGGACATGACAACCTCCAAAGATGCTTCCTAACCAGGCACTTTGGTGATTCCCTGAAATCATTGAGCACAAACATTGAGCACTATTCAATAAACAACAAAATGCAAGGAAAATTGCCTGCTGGGAATGAATACCAAGTCAATGTAGAAACCTGTAAAGCCACAGCTGCAATAAAAAGCACTCTGGGAAATACAGAAAACATACTTCAGGGTAAAATCCTGCAGTAGAAAGAGGATGGCTTGTTGATTAATTACAAGAATGCAGCACTGGAAAGATCTGATTTTATTTATTAGGATGGGAGTTTTGTATAATCACCAACTTTTAAGTTTTGCTGGGGGAATGTCACACTAAAAGCAAGGACTTGATTATTTTTGCACTCTAGTGAAAACTACAATCTGTGTTGAATTCCCTTAAAAGTCTTCTGCGAAACTGAGGAGCAATCACTGAGTTTTCACCAAATGGAAGTCAAAAACCCTATCACACTACTGCTGACAGGTCCGTTAGAGGTACCTTCCCATATCTTACCTATAAAACTAGATTTTCCTCATTTACAAAATATTCTGATAACTAATACAGAACACAGGCAAGAAGTAATACTGCACATTATGCACCTAGAAGTATTTAAAGCAACCAAGTGCACAAGGCAGGAACATCTTTAAAACTTTAAAATCTTCTTTCATTAGTTACATGTATTGAACCAGTTTTCAGCTAGGCTGACGCCCCAGAAAACTCTTCCAGCAGAAGAAAAGCCAAATGCTAATCACTGTCCTGGAGGTTACACTGGGGCTGCAGGATTAGTCATCTCTGGAAACCAGTTGTGGTTGTTCTTATTTTCCTCTCCCACTGCTTTTTCTGATCTGTGGCTGCTGCAGTGGGAGCATTCTCATCAATGTTTTCTCATAAATTCAGCTTACAAACACGAAAGAACAAAACCACTTAAGAATAGCTCACAGCTCTCACCCCCTACATCCCGCTGCAGAGTGCGGATCCAAAAACTCCTTACACAACTAAAAACAATCCTTTGGAGGATTGGAATAAAGAGCTGACTAATTCTTCCCCCCAAGCCTCTCTCTGCATTTCTTGGTCAAATAGGCTGTGGTGAGGAAGGGCGATACCAAAATGTGAGAAGATGTAACAGTTCTTGTTGTCAGATGTTCTCAATAGAAGCCAGAAATGAACAGGAGGAGTCGTTCTTACAGTGTTATTAGTTCTGCAAATCTGGAATGGTTTGGGTCACTCAGGTCAGTGTGAATGAATCTCGGTGCCCGTTGCCAATATTTCAGGTGCTACACCTTCAATAAGCAGGTCAGCAATGCTCCCTGTTTCCTTCACACAGCTCCTCTCCTCCCCATCCTGTTCCAGCCATGTGGGGAGCCAGGCCAGATCTGCAGGACCCAGCAGCTCGGGGACTCTGCCTCTCTTGTATTGTGCTTATGACCCCTCACTGGTGGCACCTGCCTCTTCGATGGAGAATCACTGATTTAGATTCAACAGCTGGGCAGCTGAGAGACTACCCAAAATTACTTCAGAAGGAGAACCATGAGGATGATGCCTCTAATCACTTACACTGTTAATCAAATATTAAATAAAGAAGATTTTGTTATTAAAAGAAACCAAACTTTCCACACTCATGCTATCCACAGCTGCAGTTAATTAGAAGGATAGAAACACTCAGGTATTTTCACTAAGCAGGTCTGCCCTGTGGCTCCTGGGCAGAACATCTCTGCAGCACATATCACAACATCTGCTTTGAGACAATTCGGGATTAATAGAAAAACCCTTGGGTTTTACTATATAAGGTTTATCTCCCAGACTCACCACTTTTAAACTAACATACCAGCCCCACATCAGCAGACCACTCAGCCATCCTTCCTATGCACAACATCCCACTAACCAAATTACGTTTCAAGTGAAAGCCTCCTATGAAGGTACAAGTATGTTGTGAGGTTCTCCCATTTTTAACTGCACTGTTGATTCTTGGGGTTATTGATTAAAAATTATTGCTGAACTAAAATTTTATGTACTTTATGAAGTGGGACACTTTGCACCCAGCCTTAAAAGCCTAAAACTTTAAACCTCTTATCCTCTACATTAACAAAATTAATCTCTTGCTGTTTCTGTTCTTCAGAGTCCTTGACCAACATTTAAAAATTTGTTCATCACTACTGTTCATGTGCACAATTTGAATCCCTTAAGCTCATCCATCTCTGTCTCCAGGAGACACCTGAAAAGATGTTTGCTCCACTGTTCTTCTTGTGAATCATTTGTTACTCAAGGTTTGCAAAGTTCTTTGAAATATTTTAGTACTGAGGGTACTGCCCAGTTCCAGGTAGACACCCAGATCTCTCTCAGGAGACCCGTGTATGTGGTTTAAACATTCAGTTCTCAACTGATACCAAGATGTAGTTACTCCTACTCAAAAGGGAAAAAATAATATACATTCTGATGCTTCAGGTGTTCTGACTGGAACATCTTAATCAAAATTATCAATTGTGACAACTCTAGCTGCAGTGAATACTTTCTTTAATTTGACAAATTGGAAGATGTTTTGAATCAGTAACATATGTTTGTTATTTTCTAAGTGAATAATTTTCTATATTTAGGCAATAATTACACATTTTACTAAGCTGCTTTTGCTAGACAAAGTTCATGCAATGCTGTTTGGGAAATCAAAACAGACACCAGTGCATCACCTAGACGGAGAAAGCCAAGAATCCCTGCAGGGCACTCCCTGCTGCCAGTGGCAGCGACCTAAGGAAGCTGCTGGAGAGGTGCACCCAGAAAGGTCAGCAGAGACTACAGAGGGGCTGGACCTCAGCAAGGTTTTTTAGTCTGAGGATAAAACTGGCTGAGATGAGCACAAATTCTTTCTCCTTTCAGCTACAAGCTGTTTCAGTATATTCGGCCTGACACGCATTTTGTTAGCATTCTCCTGAACTCTTCAGGCAAGCTATGGCATTTTTCTCCTTTTACTCCCAAAACAATAGCTTATTTACATACTTACCAAAGAATAAGACACCCTCCCAGTGCTGATTAAATGCCAGATGTTACGTAGGAACGCAAAACCCCCGGACTCTGAACATACTGCTACAATGGAAATGTGTGAAAGTAATTTTGTTCCAGTTTCATCTCATGGGAATGTGGGCTCATAAGCATCCAATTAAAAATAATCTGACTGATTGAGATGTGTTTTAGCTTTACATGCTAATGTGGTAGAATGCGTCTAGAACATGCCTGTGATGGATTTTTACCAGGGTGGGAGGAATAAAGATTATTACAGAGAAAGAACACCACTCATGCATTTTTTTCCCCTTTCAATTTCATTTTTTGTTCATGAGAATGTAGGGTTTTGGCAACCTGTGCTGTTTAGTACTATTTGGGTCAAATCACCTGGGGAACCTGAGAAGATATCATTTTCAATGGGAAAATTCCAAATCAAAATGCAGTCTTTTAAAGAAATCTGTAAGGCAAACAAATCAACAAAATCCTGCATGGCAATCTGCCTGTAACTTCCATTTTTTATGCCAAAAGAAGCCACTTTGATCCACTCATCTGACACAAGGCATAAGAATTCCCTCAGCTACTTCCTCCTTCAAGTCCAATAGCTTTGGCTGAACTTGGACATATCTTTCAGGAGAGCATCCAATCTCATTTTAAAATTCCAATCTAGGGAAATCTAGAGCGCTTGTTAAACTATTCCAGTGACTCACACAACATGTAAAAAAAGATGGACCAGCCTCAGCTGGGTTTGCTTTCGAGCTACTGGAGTGCATTGTATTTTTGCATAGGACCACAGAATCTCCTGGGCTGGAAGGGACCCACAGGACCATCCAGCCCAGCCCCTGGCCCTGCACAGACACCCCAACACCCCCACCCTGGGCATCCCTGGCAGCGCTGTCCAAACGCTCCTGGAGCTCTGGCAGCCTCGGGGCCGTGCCCATTCCCTGGGGAGCCTGGGCAGTGCCCAGCACCCTCTGGGGGAAGAACCTTTCCCTGATCTCCAGCCTGAACCTTCCCTGACATATCTTATTAAAGAGCCCCTTATTGAAGGATTTATTTACCCTTAATCTTCCGAATAATTTAAGGAGTAAACTCATAAAAATGCCATAGCGTACTTCTGATTTCTTTCAAAGTCAACCTGGACCTTTTATCTTGGAGCATGATCTATGTGTGTGGAACTCCACCAGCTTTATGAAAATATATCTTGCTTTCATCAAGCTTAGACAATTACATTTTTATATCAGCAACCTCTCCCCTTCACTGATCACTCCTTCCCTAAAAACTATTTTTGATATTTAATTTTAAATAGGGCAGAACTTAACAAATCAGTGCGGAGGGTTTCCACTAGACATGCACCCACTTGATAAGCATCCAGTTAAACTCTATTTGAGACCTGAAAGCCAGGCAATTCTTCACCCAGAGAATACCCACAGCATTGATTTCATATCTCACTGGTTTCTTGATCATTATGCTGTGCAGTGGAAAGATAAACAATCTGTAATAGAATTATTTATAAAAAATTGTGCTCTGCCAAGTCACTCTATGTTGAGTGTAAAGTGATCCTTCCATAATAAACAACTCCAAGCCTTCAATAAAATTATGAGCAGCTGACTAAAAATCACAATCACAAAGCAATAAAAAATTATATTCATTCAACAGCCCTCTGACCTTTATTTTTTTTTTAATTCTATTTTTCCCCCAAAGAAAAATTATTAAATGAGCTGGATTTTGGGGAAATGTTGTTCCACACCAACACAGCAGCCAAAAAAAAGCCTCATCTCCTGACCTGTGCCCCCAGCTCAGAAACTGAGTCCCCACAAACCATCTTGCATGGAAGCTCAGAGGACAGAGTTTCCATAGAAATTTACAGGCCACTCTAGAGAAATCTCAGCATATGGGTATTAACAAACCAGCCTGAATCCTTGAAGAAATATTAATGCAGTTTGTCTTTTCTTCTTTGACAATTTTCACTTGTTCTTACTTCTATTTACTTCTTACTTAATTAAATTCTGTCAGCTGTTCCACGGTCTGCCCAAGACTAAAGTTTAAAGTACACCATAACCACTGAAATCAATGACTACTGGTCAACTATTACAGCAACTCACAGCGCTTAGCAGCCACTGAGAATAAAAAGTAAAACTGTGCAAATTAAACCTGGTAGGAAAAAGACCACCTTCGAGACTTCAGGTTAAACACTGGTAATGGCAGCAGTTAGAATTTATCAGTGCCACAAGACAAAAAAATTAGTTCATTGTCACAAAAATGTACCATTTCCAACTCTGACATTAAAGGCTGGAGAAATTATGCCATATGTTTCAACAACAAGAAAAATTTTCCAACCCACCCATAAGGATACTCTCTGATAACGCAGTGACACTGCAATCCCTGAATGGTACCAATCCTGTTCCCATCAGCCTCTCAGCTTGGCAGGATGCTGAGCAGAGATCACTGAATGGTGTTTGAGGGAACAGAAAGGGAAAAGAGAAAGAAAAAGACCCACAGATCATTGGTCAAATGCCAGCTTTGGAAGCAAAGTGCAGAATCTTATCAAAATATCCTGCAGAAAAAGAATGTTTTTAGTCAGTATTGTAAAAAAAAAAAAAACAACCAAGTTTGTTTATTTTTGGAATGCACTTAAATCCACCAAATTTTTACATCTATTGGAGAAATAAATTTTTCTTTGGGGAAAAATATTTTAAACTATGCTATCTACCATTCCAAAAATAGTTTGTTTTAGTGATAAATGAAGTGAAGCTGGTTCTTGTCTGTGACAGATCCAGATTCTGCCATCTTCATTACTCTACTTCTAATCCTATGACAAATGTGTGGCCATTCATAAAATGACAGGTTAAGCTCACAGTGAAGTAAGGATCAATGTTTGTCCTATCCCTGGAAGTGTGCCAGGCGAGGTTGGATGGGGCTTGGAGCAACGTGAGGTACTGGAAGGTGTCCCTGGTCCCTGGAAGGGGGTGGAATGGGATGGGCTTTAGGGTACCTTCCAACTCAAAGCCTTTAATGACTCCAAGCAAGGCTGATATATTGACTATTTCACTTGCACTAACTTAGGGTGAGTTTTTTTACACTAACTCCCTAAAAACTCAATGGCAACAAATGCTCAGGATTATCAGAGAAAAAGAATTAACATCTGTCAAGCCCCATTTGAAAGAATACGAACTGCTGCACACCTCCACATAACATTAATCCATGCAAAAGCCATTTAAGGTTCAATAATAAACATATTTGCCGCACGTTTTTCCCCACGCTCCCTTCACAGACTAAAGTCAAAGAAAATACATCAGAGTTGCAAATGTTTAAGCTGCTTTTGAGGATGATACCTTGACACCTAGGATGATACCTTGACACCTTTCCTGCAGTGTCAGGTCAGTAATCCATAGCAGGACAAAGGACTGGGATCCAGGCCCTATGCCCCAGCACAGCTCACACTCCAAGAGAAAAGGAACTGGCAACTGGATAATGAATTCAAGTTAGCTTTAAGCAGCACTTTACCATCAGGTTGCAGCAACAGAACAAATTCTGGTAATGAACAGCATTTCTCAAAGCTAACCTCTAAGGCCCTGATCCTACTAAGGCAGCACATTCTTAAATGAATGTAATTGCATAATTCCATTGACTCTGATGGCATGGGAGAAGGATGGCTGCAAAGTTGATTCTCCATACAATGTGCCAGAACACATCTGAAAGGGAGCATTGTAATCCCATGAGATACATTTTGATGTTTAAATAAACCTAGCTTTAAGAAATAAAAGATAAGCAAAATGGGTAAATTAAATGTCAATTTGCTATTGTATTTCTTAGTCTTTTTTATGTGGGCAAAAAAACCTGAATTTAAATTAATCCCTAATAAATTTTACCACTGCTACTTTAAGACATATTTACCCAATTTACAAAGCTCAGCAAAACTGTATTTCCTGCTTTCACACACAGCATCAAGCTCTCTATGAAACTAAAACTGTCCAGAATTTGTTCAGCATCCCAGAACTAATCATTGCTTGTTAGCTGCCTCTTTGCTAGTACATGCACTAAGCCAGTCTGCCTTCAAAAGCACTTTTCCTGAGCTTGACTGCAACCTGAAGAGGTTTAAAACAAAACAGGAACACACACAAGCATTAAAACATCACACGATGAACATGCAATGCAAAAGGAAACAGTTAAGAGTGGCAAACATACCTCACATCACAAAGCACAGTTGCTGCAATGAACAATATATAGCACAGTCTCCACAGAATTATTAGATATTAGAAATTTCACATTACAAACCCAGGCTCAATATTTATGCTATGCTAATACTGTGCCTAATAAAACATATATTGTATCCACTATGTTTCTAGAATTTGCAAGAGACCAAAAGCAACACTGGCACTAAATCCAAATGAAAGATGCCTGGAAAACTGGTACTGTGGGCTTGCTCCCTGTGGGATAGCAAAATATGTGCTATTTTGCATTCCCTCCTCCCTGCTTCAACCAGTGTTGGCTGTCCAGTAAGTGTGGGATGCGGTGTGCCTGTGTGACATGCCACCACCAGGATCTCACACACATCCACGGTACTTTGAAAACCTTAGAAACACAGAAAGGTTTGGGTTGGAAGGGACCTGAAGGGCCATATATTACCACACCCCCTGCCATGGGCGGGGACACCTTCCACTCTCCCAGGCTGCTCCAAGCCACGTCCAGCCTGGCCTTGGACACTGCCAGGGATCCAGGGGCAGCCACAGCTGCTCTGGGCACCCTGTGCCAGGGCCTGCCCACCCTCACAGACAGCAATTCCTTCCCAATATCCCACCTGTCCCTGCCCTCTGGCACTGGGAAGCCATTCCCTGTGTCCTGTCCCTCCATGCCTTGTCCCCAGTCCCTCTGCAGCTCTCCTGGAGCCCCTTCAGGCCCTGCCAGGGGCTCTGAGCTCTCCCTGGAGCCTTCTCTTGTGCAGGTGAACAGCCCCAGCTGTCCCAGGCTGGCTGCAGAGCAGAGGGGCTCCAGCCCTGGGAGCATCTCCGTGGCCTCCTCTGGACTGGCTGCAGCAGCTCCAGCTCCTTGTGCTGTTGGAGCCCAGGGCTGGGGCAGCTCTGCAGGTGGGGTCTCAGCTGAGCACGGGGGCAGAGGGGCAGAATCCCCCCTCCCCTGCTGCCCACGCTGCTTTTGAACATGTTTTATGCAAACATTAATATATTTGCACGTAAAATGTACCAGAATAGTAATGAAAACTGTAATTCTTTGGTAAGTACAAAGACAGGCAACACCATTTGTGGGTATCAAAGCATCTTTAGAGACCTGCTGCTCAGGGCTAAGTTTTATATTCCTTGCCAGGAGCACTGGACAGAAGGGTAGTGATTTATAAATCAAAGTAATTAATTATCCTCTGCCTTTAGTAATTTATAAATTCCATCTCTTCTCTATACAGGCTGATCACACAATAAAACATTGCAGTACTTAGTACAGGATGGATGCATGGATTCACACAAAAAAACTTTTGACACCTCAATTATTTTGTTGTATTTGATGCTATTTACAGACCTAGACAGGCAAATTTCCTGAGCATACAACTTTTCTAATCATCCAGTACCAAAACAACAACAGAGAATCAGCCATTTAAAACTGCTACCTCTATATCATTCCAGCAGCAATTTTTATTTCAAATCCTCTGTTCTCCCTCCTATCTCCAAAAAAGGTAACATGAAATGAAAATCTGAGATTTTACAGTCTCCCAGATCGATGTATTCTAATATATCTCAACTGATGCATAAGTTCCATTTCAGAAAGCAATACCAGTAAAAAATTTCTCCATCAGTTTTGTATGGGGAATAACTAGATGAACATTTTTGCTCTAAAAACTTCAGAAGCTTGTTACATGAAAACACATACAGTGTTATCAGTGCTTATTTTCATCCACAGAACACCTGAAAGATCCAATATTCATGGAGTAGCACTTAGTCTCCCAAGGATGATTTTGTCAACTTAATGTGTAGTACTATTGCTGTACAGAATAACCAAAATTTCATGCAAACAAGCTGGGAGAATTACACTATTTCTTTTACATTCTCAGGATATCATTCCTACATCACATCTAAAAGAAGATTTTAGTGTGGACTGCCCTTATTATTAGTATTCATTTTAAAATAAGCCTTTGAAATCGCAGGCTTTTGACTACTTTAATACCATATCCCTGTTCCAAATTAATCTGGAGAATGCCCCTGGGACAGCTAGATTTTCATCTCCTGTTGAGATCTTCAGAGTAATTCTCCATCATTATGTACTACTATAAAATTTTTTCTTTGTACAAAAAGAGCTATTTCAGCTTGCATGCCATATTTTCTTCCCTTGACAATCAAGCTGGTTTTACTTATGGTTACTGTGTGGTCTCTTGCTATTGTATGCTGGCTTAGCTGGGAAGCTGCATTTCCACCCTGGATGCTTTCCATGTTCTGATCAATTTTGTCACGCAATTTTTTCCTTGTTTTCCCAAAGTTTCTAGGATCTTGGTTAATATATTTAATTATCCACAGCACCAACAATGAAATAGTAAAACTTAAATTTTTAGTTGGAGCAAACAGCTAAGAGAAATCCTTTGGGTATGGCAAGTAGGACTTACTTTTAAATTCACCTTTTTTACAGTTTCTGTAAAGCATCTACAATTCTGTATCACAAACAAGGATTTGGGGCTGATGAATTCTCATCATTCTTATTCTGTAGAAATAAAAGTGATCAGACATAAAAACAAGAGAGTTCCTTCTTAATTGTCAGTCTCTTTTCCCAAGTAACAACTGACAGAAGAGGAAATGGACTCAAGTTGTGTCACGGAAGGTTTAGGTTGGATATCGGGAAAAATTTCTTAACCCCAAGGGCGGCCAGGCCCCGGCACAGCTGCGCAGGGCAGTGGTGGAGTCCCCATCCCTGCAGAGATTCAGAAGCCGTGTGGATGTGGCACTTGGAGACATGGGTCAGTGGTGGCTGTGGCAGTGGCTGGGAAATGGTTGGACTCGATGATCTTTTCCAGCATAAACAATTCTGTGATTAACTGCCATGAAAATTTCCTGAACTCGAGGGAAAAGCTCTATCACTTCCATTCTTGAAAAGCAAGTTATATAGACAATATTACAAATAAAACAATGGTGCCAAGGAAGTATTAGACACTTGCATGTAAGACAACTTAAATATCTGCACCAATTCCAAACAAACTATGCAACTGCAATGGAAGTTCTGTGAATCACAGCTCATGTTCTTATGTCAAGTCTTTGGAAATGGATTAAAATACTTCAACATAAAAAGCATTTAAATCTTCCAAAGGCCAAAGAATTTGTGGTCTAAATTTGAAAAGACAACCCCAAACCGTTATTAGACTCTCATTTCTAACACGCTTTTTAGATACATACATAAAAGATGCCATAAAGACATAAACCATCCCCTTAGAAATTAAAATTATTCATCAGTTAACTGAAAACATGCACAGATCAGTCACAGGGCATGCAGCATGCAGTAAATGGAGAGCAGAGGTTAATAACCTGGAAGCATAGGATCTGAGAATGTGAGAACAAGTTAAAGACAAGAGTTCCTCTCCATTGTCACTGAGGGTCGAGAAGCAATGCTGCAGCGTAGAGCAGTGGGAGTGGGGGAAATACAGTTTGTCCAAGACATACACATATCTCCGCAAGTGGCGGCAGGTATAACTGAAAGACAAGGGTAGAGGGAGACAAAACAGAAAAAAGAGGTGTTTTCCTTTAAGAAAGCTAATTCATGGTTTAACATCCCTGGCTTTTGTGCCAAGAGTCAATGGAAGATGCCAAGAAAGCAATGGAGCGGTTTGACATAAAACAACAGTTTCAAGAAACAGAGGGATCTGTTTGCCCCTGTGCCCACATGCTGGTTCTGTCACTGCTGCACAGGGAACTCGCCAAGTCTCACACATCAGACACAAGAATTCAGGCTTTTTTTGGGTGTGTGTGTCACTTCTCTCCCCCCCATCCCTTTTTTCTCTTGATGTCATCTTTATCCCAAGTTTATCCCTCTCTCAAGATGCCCAAAAATTATAGAGGCAGGAGGCTGGCCCCTGGTTTACAAAGGTTACCTTTAAAAAAACCTGAGAATGTTCACAAAATTTAACCATCTTTCATGAAAACTGACAGTTGATTTCAAGGGAAAAAAAATCACACAGAATTATTGATCAGTGGCAACTGCTCTTGCAGCCTGGGATTTCAGCGGTAGTGTATTCCTGTATTTAATTCTAGTTGCTCAAACGCGATGCTTAATCATAACAGAGTTACTCAATTAAGACCTGTCCAGCTTTTCCACGAAAAACTACAGTCAATTCCATGAAGTAACTATAGAGCAAGCAATAAAACATTTAAAATTGATATTAAGCAACCCTGAATGCACCTGAGTAAGAGATATATTGCCTATGCCTATGCACAGGATATCCTCCCACTCATAGTGGAAAGGAAAATAAGTTCATTAGCATAGTTCACCTGCAACAAACTCCATCACTGGTAAAGTCTGAGGCACATAGAAAATATAACCTCAACTACCTTTTAATTATAGGGTTTGTATAGAAAATACTTCACTGAATAATGGTGCACAGCCCAGGGTGTGCCAACTGTCATGATGGGATGTGATGATGCGACTCAGTGATCTTACAGCTGGACTTGGTAATCCTGGAGGTCTTTTACAACCTTAATGATTCTGTGACTCTAAGTCATCCAGAAAGTGCTTTAACCAGTCTAATATACTGTGAGATAAAAACGTCAGCTCATGATGGTCCTACCAGGCTCCACTGTCCTCATTTGCAGCCAGGGGACATGGCTCTCTCCAGGACAGACATACCCATGGAGTGCTAAACTGGGCAAGTTTCCCATGGAGATTTATGAAATCGTCTTTTGCTGACTTTGGCAAGAATCAACAAACACCTGAATTGTAGGCTCCAGCATTCTCACCAAATCAAAAAACTCCATTGTTTCGTGGCCTCATAGGTAGAAAATTGGCCCAGGGGTTATTCACCCAACCACCTGCACTTCACAGGCTAGCGTCTCTCTAAATCCCTACCTGACATAGTCACATGTGGCTGAAACACTGAGACAAAACCATTGTGTACCTTGGGCAAAGAACAGGACAAAAAAGAGTGCCAACAACAGCTGCTCAGTGCAATCAGTGGGGCTCTAAGACCAAGTCTATCAAAACCAACACCTCCCTCTCTGCTTTAAACAACACTCACTACTGGGTTAAATGAGTCCTATCTTTGCTCTGGAAGTTGAGGAACACAAAATCCCTTTTGGCACTTCATTTGCAGATACAATAATTTTCAGGACACGAAGCAGCTTCAAGGAAGCAATTTCCTAAGCTTTCCTGCCTTTTCTGCTTTCCTGACCACAGCATGTTCTCAGCAACACAGGCTATTCTATTCACTCCATAGGCCAGGGATGAAGAAGCATTTATAGGATCCCATACTGAGGAAAACCCTCAACCCACAAACCTGCCTTTCCAGCTACCCAGAGAGGCCACATAAGTTTTCCAAAACTAGATTAAAGAGGATATTTTAGAATGACGATGCTTAGAAGATTTAAATTATTTAAGTCCACCGTTATCATTTAATGTATTTTTCCAGGCTTCTTACTAGAAAACTCCTTCCAGCCATTCAATCTTGTTAGATTTATCAAGAAATTGAAAGGGCCTTCCATTACAGAATCCCAGAATGGTTTGGGTTCGAAGGAAGCCTAAAGATCATCCCATCCCCCCTCCCGCCATGGGCAGGGACACCTTCCACTCTCCCAGGGTGCTCCAAGCCACGTCCAACCTGGCCTTGGACACTGCCAGGGATCCAGGGGCAGCCACAGCTGCTCTGGGCACCCTGTGCCAGGGCCTGCCCACCCTCACAGACAGCAATTCCTTCCCAATATCCCATCTGTCCCTGCCCTCTGGCACTGGGAAGCCATTCCCTGTGTCCTGTCCCTCCATGCCTTGTCCCCAGTCCCTCTGCAGCTCTCCTGGAGCCCCTTCAGGCCCTGCCAGGGGCTCTGAGCTCTCCCTGGAGCCTTCTCTTGTGCAGGTGAACAGCCCCAGCTGTCCCAGGCTGGCTCCATAGGGAAAGTGATATCACCTGTCTTCGACCCCTGTCAACATTCTCCATATATGGGAAGAACAATACTTGATCCCCTAATCACCATCACTGTATTTAGGCTTAACTGACCAACTGGACGAGGCCACAGCATGTGGTGGGAGGAGAAGTTTCCCCAAAACATCACTCAGAGGTTCTTGAGACACACACAGGGTGACAGAGTGGCAGTAGTGCTCCCCTCCATAGGCCATCCCTATTTTCAAAGCTGAACTTGTCTACTGAGAAGTCTAATATTAAACCCACACCAAAAGCAATGCAATCCCGTAACTCCATGGCTGTTCACAGCCACTTTGACCAGCAGAATTTACATCATATTGAAGACTAAGCATCTCTGTTATTAAATCCTCTAAAGTAAATCAGAATAAAAATCAAGGCTTAAGAGCAGAGTTCCTTTAAGACCATATACATCAAGAGACATTGACATATATTTTCACTGACTACTTGTGAGTTTGGAATCAGTTTATTTGATCCACCAGAAATGAGGTCTCCAGCTACATCTACTTTTACATGTTACTGAAATTTTTGTTTTTTGGGGCACATTTCTTCTACTTTATAGCAACAGGCAATCTTCAACTACAATGTAGTACTGAAATTTTTCAAAAAGCACTACTGCAAAAAATAAAGACCATCATATTTGACTGATGGGCCGTGTCTGTGTGTGTGTGCTTGTGCATTATTCAGGTATTCTGTTTACTTGGATGACAAAACTGTAGCTCACACCGTACTAAATCCCACTTCAAAAGACTGTAACCCTCTCATATAAAAAGCCATCTGATCAACATTTTGAATTCTGGAAAGACAACATGACAGTGTCAATTTCTAAAAGCTAAAAGGTAGAGTGCCCTGTTACATCAGGGAAATTAAGGTGGACTTGAGTTACCCCAATCGAAAAAAAGTAACTATTCACGTATAACAGTAAGCTTTCACTCTCTTTATTTTTGGTAATGAAAATAATAAAACTTCTCTTCTGCGTTCTCACTACACAAAAATACACAGCGACATTCAATAGAAATTTAAACTTATGAAATAAAAGTTCCACATTCTCCATTAAAACTTCAAGTTACTAATGTTCTTTGTCTTTAACAGCCATGGCTATGAAAGCCACGGAACCCCAAAATGTTCAGATCCAAAGTGACAGAAGTCAGCATCAGTATTTTGGAGACTAAAGTGCCAGGATCCTTTCTGTCTGGTAGTTCCCCATCTCTCACACTGGATGAGTTGGGGCCTCCTGTGATTATGGAATATCAGCTGGATGGCAACGTAAACGTGGAAACCCAACAACATCTTTAAGAGAAGATGCTCAAAACTGACAGGCATTATGGCAAAGCACCAAGCTCAGTCTTTATAACGCCAGAAAGTAGCATTTAGAAGGCTCCAAGGTTTTACTTCCGTAGATAATTTTATAGGTTTCTTGTTTATCACTTTATCTACTACACATTGAGGGTGGAGAATTGAAAGAGACAAAAATTGAACAAAACACCAAAACCACCATAAAAAACACTTACTTGCTAACCATCAATAATGTGAATTTTGGAATAAAAATATACCTACAGTAATTAGATAATGTAAGAGACAGCACAGAGAACCTGACATCTGTGAAGAAGCCTGTAAGCTACCTGCTATTTGAGAATTTTTTCTACTCACGTTTCTGGCACCCATTAATGTTTCCTTCCCTGATACTGGCACTGTCTAATCTTGCCCAGCAGCTGGTATAAATTGAGAAGGCAGGGAGGAAGCTGCAGTACTGGCTGGCAAATGAAAATGAAAAAAAGAGAAGAGAAAAGAAAAAAAAAGGGAAAAAAACCCCAAACAAACCACATTAGTCAGCTCTATCAACCTTCTAGAAAAAAATAAAAAAGGGAATTTGCTCAAAGGGATAAGTGGTCCTGCTTTTAACTCTTCCCAACTTCTGAGCTGTCCTTTCCTCTGCCACCCTGCAAGGACAGCCTGTTCTCATCAAGAGGTGAATGCCTTCATCTGACTGCTGTAAGAATACTCTCACCCATTTATCCCAATCTCCTGTAATCCTGGAGATCTGGTCCTCCGCCTGAGAGCTTTTTAGATTTGTCTGAACCAGAAGTAGTTAAAATGAAGGCTGAGACCCTCTACTGCACTCACTGCTCACTGCCCGATACCCAGGCACATGTAGGGGAAACATGTAATTTCTATATACATATAAAACTTAACCCAGTATATCTACATTTATTTCAATTAAGTGCAGATTTGATGAAGGCAAAGAAAAGTTTTCTTTCCTTAGAGCCTGGCTAACCTCAATCAGTAAAGGTATTCTGATGACAGCAGTTAAACAAGGGCATCAAAGACACACTTTAAAATCTACGGCAGTTTGATGCTGAGAGCCAGAAGGAAGGTGGAGGTTTCCATGTGAATAGAACAGAATATTTTCAGTAGGAAGGGACAGGCAATGTCTGTGTAGTCCAACTGCCTGACCAGTTCGGGGCTGACCAAGTTAAAGCATGTTAAAGCACTGACAGAGGTTGCCCAGAGCAGCTGTGGCTGCCCCTGGATCCCTGGCAGTGTCCCAGGCCGCTGGACGGGGCTTGGAGCACCCTGGGATAGTGGAAGGTGTCCCTGCCCATGGCAGAGGGTTGAAATGATGTAAGACTAAAGATCCCTTCCAACCCAAACCATTCTGGGATTCCATGACGGTCCACCTTTCCAGGAAGCCTGTTCCAGGGTTTGACCACCCTCTCAGTAAAGGAATGCTTTCTAATTTCCAGTCTGAACCTCCCCTGGGCAGTTTTGAACCATTCCCACACCTCCCTGGGATCTAGCGATAGGACAAGAGGTGACTCCCTTCCTCAGGAAGCTGCTGCAGGGAGCAATGAGGTCGTGCCTCAGCATCCTTCTGTCCAAACTAGGAAATCCCAGACTCTTCAGCTGCTCCTCACAGGACATTCCTTCCAGCCCTTTCACCAGCTTTGCTGCCCTTCTCTGGATGCATCAGAGGACCTTCCCATCCTTCTTAGATGGTGTGTCCAGAACCGCACACAGTGCCTGAAATGAGGCTACAACAATGCTGAGCAAAGCAGGACAATCCCCTCCCTTGACCAACTCGTTTTGCTGTGTTTGATGCACCCCAGGATGCGGTTTTCCCTCTGGGATGCCAGGGCACAGAAGGATGCCACAGCTTCCTACAACTTTAGTTATCCCCCTGATCATCTGGAAGCTCTCCAAGCACCTTGTGTGAAACATGCAGATCATCAAAAACAACAAATAAATAAGACTGTGCTAAAGACTCTCCCAAAGTTTCTCTGAAAATCTCAACATCCTAAATGGCCACTGCAATTATTTTGGTTTAGGTGATAATGCCACTTCCAATATTTAATTCAAACTCCACATTAAATCAAGAAGTGTACATAAGACTACAGCCACAGACTAAACACCTAGCAAAAATAAGAGTTTGAAAAGAAGAAGTGCTGAAATTCATTATATGTTTACATTCATTTTTTTCATCCAAAATTTAAGACTTGAACAAGACAACAGCACCAAGCAAAACATGCAAAGCCACTTACATCTTTATTTGTTTAAAGTAAAAAGCTGGTATTTTCTCTAGTGAAGTCAACTGCAATTTTAAAATAAATTTATCAAAGGCAAAAATGTAAACAGCACCAGGCCAACATCTTAACAACACAGAAAAGAAGCAAACTGAGCAGGGTATAGAAAAATGGTATAAAACCAGTGTTCACTAACCCCTCTACAAATACAACCTAGGCTGAAACAGCATATACGGGATTCAAAAGAAAAATTCCCAGTGTTAATGTTTAAGTTATTGTAATTCATAATCTTCCTCTTGGCACATGCCAGATTTTATGAGAGCTATAAATCTTCAACGTTATTGAGAAAAAGAAAGGTCTTGAAGACATACATGCCATGTGTATTAGCTCAGAGAAACTAGATTAATCTGCAGCAATAAAAAAAGCCAATTCTGCTAAGCCTGATTAAATATTTAGGTCATATTGTTTCTGCGGCAGAATTTGAAAAATGCACAGCAAATAACATCTTTCCCTGAGCTTGAAGACTTAATCACTGTATTTTCAAAAGGCAGTTATGTTACAACACGACTCTACAGGAAAGCCAATATGAAGGTCTTTAAAAGAAAAATAAATGAAAGTATAAGCTAATTAAACTAGTACACGTTAGTCAACACACCGAACTACCTCAATACACGTGGGCAGAACGTCACGACACGCAGCGAACATTTTATTACTGTTCATGTTTGATAACTTGTGTTCTAGGAAGTCCTATTAGTCACTACTCCTCTGTTCCCAAAGACAAACCCAACCAAAATACATTCTGTACTCAAACACTAAATATATGGTAACAACAATTTATTAGATCATCCACTTCATGAGAACTGATTTCTATTCTGCCTGAAATATCACCAATTAATGCTATTTCATACGGTATAAAGAGCTGAAAGGCATATCATCTCTCCACCTATCTGAAGGCCAGGTTGGACAGGGCTTGGAGCAATCTGGTCTAGTGGAAGGTGCTCCTGTCCATGGCAGGGAGGTTAGAACAAGATGATTTTTAAGATTACTTCCTGTCATGGGCCTGTCTAGGACTCTGTGATTCTTGCCAACAGTGAAATATATCATATACATCAAGCAAAAATAGAATTTTGGATTGAACTTTTCATTTCTGTTTAGTACACTGTCACTCATGACACAATGAACTATGGTACTGATGAAGCATAGCAGAAATCTAACTATCTATTTCTTTTCCAGTACCAAGATCAACATGCCCACATTCATTGAAAGGTGTTCTGGGCTTCTTTGGGGTGAGTTTCTGCCACTGTGGCGTTAGCACAGCAAAACTGCTTAAGAAATTCCCCATTTTCCATACAGTTCTTTTTAATTATTATTCTTATATTAGAGTCAGAATTAAGATGAAAGAGACCTTAGGGGGTGTCTAGCCCAACCTCCTGCTCAAAGCAGGGTTAAAACCTGAGGAGGGATTTATCCGGTTGGGTCTCAGAAGCCTCCAGGGACAGAGACTCTACAACTTCCCTGTGCTGCTGTGCCAATTCTGCCATGACCATGAAAAATTGCATTGTTCCCTGAGCCTGGAACTTCCCGAGCATTCTCTCTCATCTTCCTGCCACACCCCTCTCTGTAAAGAGCCTGGCTCCATCTCCTCAGTTGCCTTCTCATACACATGGGAATGCTGCTCATCCTTTGTGTGCACCTCCTGCTGTAGCCTTGCCCCGAAGCCTTCTCTCCTCCATGCTAAACAAGTCCACTGCCCTCAGCCCACCTTCCCAGCCATCATGAGGCCCTCCACAGAACCCCCTCCAGTTTAGCAACCGCTCTCCTACATCTAGAGGCCCAAAACCTGGATGCACTTTTCCAGATGTGATCCAAAACAGTGCTCTTGCACTGGCGCAAGTCAACACGCATGGCACTCTCGGATGTGTTTTACCAGATCCTGTGGACATGGATGTGCCAGTTCTCAAGTAATCCTGACTTGATCCTTTTCCACTGCCGGCACTTTCCTTCCTCCTCGATCCCCACCTAATGTCCTCTTCTAAGTAACATTCTCATAGACTTCTAAAAATACTGCATTCCTGCAGGCCTTCTTTTCAGATACAAGTATCCCTAAATTTATATCTTACATCATGGAGTGATGACAGGATTTTAAATTACATTACTGCAAAACAGCGGTTTGGCGGCAAGGGGTCATCATGGGGTTAAAGGTGCCATAACAACACAGAAAAGGATGAAAATTATTTAAATACTTAAGAAGTGATTATTTGTGATAATGTGTCACAGCTGTAAGTTCCCATGCCCTGAAGCAGCACTCTGTCACAGTACTGGCCAAACGTCCACGACAGGCTTATGAGAGGAGTATTATCTTTATGCATGAAAGCATTTATAGTGAAGGAGGGCAAGGAAATGAAAACCAAACAAGTTCTGGAGATGTCTGATAGACTGAAAACAAAACGAGAAATAGATGAGATTCTTCTATAGAGAGGCCAAATTACTTCTGTACAGAAGAAGTTCCATCAAAAAGAACAAAAGGATTTATATATTAAAAGCAGACACAAATAACTGATGACCCATAAGCAAAAAAGATATAAAAGTGCTCAGGGGAAGTGTCTATTTAGTTCTGATGTTTCAGACAAAGGCGAAGGCTTTAATCACCCAGATGCACTGGTTACTTGGAAGGCACATATCCCTGGAAGCTTAAGAGATGCTACTATGAGAATGTTGTTTTGGAAACCTCCTGTGCTTTTATCCTTTGGCTAGACACCTGTGATAATTCACAGGCTCTGCATGGGATTACAGGGATGCTACGACACCCTCATTAACACAGGCATTTGCATCTCCGTCTGCCTGAACCTGGAAAATCCTCCATCAGGAGACAGCAGCAAGAGAGGGCACGGCACGTGAGGGCAGCAGTGTCTGAACCCCTGCCCCACTCCCCCACCCACCACCCATCCCTCTGAGCCCCTGCAAACTGGGGTACTGGGAGACAGGCCCTAGCACACAACTAACAAGCTACAGAAGCATGTCTCTACACAACTTCATAGTAAATTCATTTATTCATTACAAAACTAAGTGCACTTACTTTACCTAAAAGCCGGTTATTTCCTAAACTTGCTGAAGGCCATTACCGTTAAAAAGGCTGAGTCATTCAACAGTTATAAAGACCTGCTGCACATTAAAGTTGTTAAATCCTGATTCTTTCACCTGTACCACAGTTTCACCCTCCATTTACAAATGTCAGATGATTCAATGTGCAATATTGTCTTTGAGAGCCACAAAAATTCCAGTGAAAATACACGGTGGTGGGAAATACCTCAGTCTGAGTACTTAAGAGACTCAGAAATTTCATAAACTATTATTTTCTATTCCCAAAATCCACTAGAAAGCCTGTTTGAAAATCCTCACTGAAGTGTGGGGTCTGAATGAACTGAAAATTTCCACGTGTGGTGGAAAGGAAAGTTATCAGGAGGCCTTTGGAGGACACTGACACAGGTCAGTTGGGTACAACACAGCCCCGCTTCCCTCCCTGCAGCCACTCACACCTATCCTGACTTCACACAAGTGGAGAGGCACATTAGTTCACTGAACTGCAGAGCTGGAAAAATACTAGACATATATAATGACATCAGTTAAAACATGAAATAAGCAGCAGCCTGACAAGGAAAAAAAAATATAATTAATGCTATATTTTTGGCTACACTTTTGTTCCATACTAATGTTTACTCAGAACCATTTTAGTTTGTCAGATAAATCCTTGTAAGTTCATTAGTCATTCATTTCTCTAGATCACAGTGCACAGTTTTTTCCACAGAGAAAATTTCTGAAAAGGAAGAAGTACATGTTGTATCAGAATAAAGTATTAATGAGCCAAATACCTTGCAACTGAGGATAAATGACAGGTTCAAGCAAGTCATTATCTTGAGTCACCTCTATTTCTGTTAAGGAACACTGTCCCATAAAGATGTTCCATTCAAAACAAACAGAGAAGACAAGACTGCAGTTTCTAGGATTCTACTAGAATGGTAAATAATAGCTTCTAAAAGACTATCAGAATTCCCTTGGTTTTTTAAATCTCAGAAAAAGATCTGATGCAGGACAACTTATTGGTATAAAACAGTCTTTTTATAATACAAAACCTGTAAGGATCACATCTAGATATCTTCTAGGCACCTTCCAACCCAAACCATTCTGTGACCCCCACATTAGACATCCAAATCCCAAATAATACACTGGGACACAACCCAGCAAAAATTTCGGTAGCCTTAACATTTTTTCCAGCTAAAAGAAATCATAATTGCATTTGCAGGACTGGAATAATGCTACTGGCTTTCTCATTTTTGCTTCCTGTAGTCATTAAACATGCAGAAAACTTAAGTGACAGAACTCAAAACAACCTCAGCCTACTCTACAAATTCATCTGTAAAACCACACTGGAAGTGTATCGCAAAAATAGTTATTTCTCTACAGGTTTCCTCAGATATTTCTCCTTCTCCATCAGCAGAGATTCACAAGATCAATAGTTTCAAGGTTCCACCAAAAAAGAAAAGTTTAATCCCCCAATTTGAAGACTATATCAAATTATACTGTTTCCAAAGAGTTATGTGGCACAGTGATTATGAATGGGCCATTCATAATAATTAAAGATGTCACAACGGGGCCTTCTCCCTCCTAACTCTAGCTCTGTGTGACACGTGTGATGCTCTAGATGCCCTGAAACAGGGATCAAGGCTTCAACACACCTCAGTTCTATGCTAATTTGAACCACACATCCTGCCAGGCAGTGACCTGCAGTTTGTATGACTCTGAAATACCACACAATTTTCTCAATGGCAGAAGACAAATGAGTCGTAGTAGTCTCCTGCCCCCCGAAAATGACAGAATTATCCTACTGGTTGTGGCATACAAGTCAGCAGAGACACAAAAAGTGGTTGAGGGAGCAGCAAACTACCTTGTACAAAGTTGAGCTTTCAGAGTGGTGCATATTTTTATACTAAATACCTCTTTAAGCCAGATCAGCAATCAAAATGTCATTTTTAAGGAGTCCTGTGGCCGTTAACTGCAGAGCAGAAGATAAGATAGTTTAACCACTCTGTTACATGTGAGAAAAACCTGACACAGAGAGAAGCAACTGTTTCCCCAGTAGCCCTCCATGGTTCACTGATCAAATCTGTCCATCTGGGGAGCCTCCATGACCCGTGACCTGGGGGTCCTGGGCTGCAAACACTTCCAGTGGCACGTGGGGCACTTGACTGCTCGTGCCAGATGGGGGACGAGGGTATTACTGTTCCATCAGATGCCCACTCAGAATCCCCAGCAGGTTCAACCAGGCTTAAACCAAGTTCAATGATATTTCCATGTTGGAAACAGATGATATCAGCCTAAAACCTCACCTCCATATGTTACACACAGGCAAAAACAGGCGAGCCCACATGCGGTACTCCTCTTGCTGTTGACATAGCTAAAGCAGCATTTTAGTACATTTGACCACAACTACACTCAATTCTTAGAAACAAAGGATGCTTCTTTCCTCTTAAAGAATTAACTTTTTACATTCATTCTATTTACATCCCTAAGTCATGCCAGCAAGAGCCCATTTGCTACTAATATTCTCTTTTCCCGTGTCTGAACAATTGCTGCCTCCCCTTTTGTCACAGCGTTTCCTACTAATTGCAATGACACCTCCCAATTTTGGAATGGCTGATCAGCTTATAAGCTTCCCCACAGCTAATCTAGGTCAACAAGCTACTAATAAGGCCAGCATATGTTTCTTTTATTTAACGCTATTGAGATCTTTATAAATCGCTTCTGTCTCCTGATAAAAGGCACCCCAGGGATTCGAGACCCACTGTAGGTTTGAGGAGTAACACTGACAGAACAGAGAATGAGGGGTATAAAAAGCACTGCACACAGAGCAGGGAGCATGTGCCTGTGCACAGCTCAAGGAAGAGAAGGCAAAGCTGCCCGAGGGTTTGACCGGGTGACTCAAACAGTGTCTCCAGGTGTCCCGCTGTGCACACAACCTCGGCTACTGGCAGCCCACAGGTGAAAAGCAAAGCTCAGGCTCTTCAGGGGCTTGAAGTTGCTTAATCTTCCATTTCCACGGTGTCCTCTTTCAAACATGGCCTGAGCATAAGAATATCATGAAGGCCCTTTTTCTGAGAAGACATTAGTTTTCACTCTACTTGGAACACTTAATAAAAATGGGATTACCACTTTTGCAACATACTGCACTGCATAGGGGTTAAAAAAAATCTCATTATTAAGCAGTTTCTCATAAATAGAATATAATTTTATCACGGAATCATAGAATGGCTTGGGTTGTAAGGGACTTTAAAGATCATCTCATTCTGCCCCCTGCCATGGGCAGGGACACCTTCCACTATCCCAGGTCACTCCAAGACCCATCCAGCCTGGCCTTGGACAATTCCTGTGATCCAGGGGCAGCCACAGCTTCTCTGGGCAACCTCACTACCTTCTCTCATCACCCTCACAGCCAGCAATTCCTTCCCATGTAACCCTGCCCTCTCGCAGTGCGAAGCCATTTTATATCCAGGCTAGACAATAAATGTTACCTTTTCTAAACAAAAATGCCACAAACTATTTCGAAGTTAAGAAGCACTAAATTGTCTTTGAGGACTTTAATTCTTACTTTTGAGGCAAAGTCAACCAGTCAGTTCTGCAGCCTTTCATTCTGAAGAGGATTTATTGCTAAAACCTGTATCTCACAGCACAAGGTAAGTACCACCCAACTGAAGGATGGAGGGGAAAATCAATACAGATTTTTCAAAGTAACAAGTTCACCAGTCCAAGTATTGTATGGCAATGTAAGTTTGTTGGGATGAACAGGTCATCAGCTACTGCTTGAGAGCAAACACAGAAAATCAACAAGCTGGTTAAGTTGCAGGTAAATCACCTGAAGCTGCATACACAGAAAGTGCTCTTTGCCTGTTCACCTCCATGACATTATGTCTGCATGAAAATAATCAGGGATAGGAATTACTAAAAGCCACTGTTTGTATCAACAGGTTCCCCCAAAGCATGGAATTGCAGAGTAGGGCTGCGGGGCATCCTGCACTGTCAGTGAAATTAACATAAGCCTGAGGTTAAAAATATCATTTAGAAAATTTAGGAAATAGTCATACCGTTTCTTTCTAGCATAACCCATATGTGATTCAAAAGAGGACAAAAAATAACCTGTTATTCTTGAACAGCTCGGACTGGAGATACTTGAGTTTCATTATCAGAAACTAGGGATTTTTGACTATTCCACTCACGTTACTTGCAGAGGCAGATTTCACTGCTTTAGTGAAACTGTTCATTACCCTCAATTCCTTCCTTTCTTCTTTTCTTTTGGTTAAAAAAAGGAATGGGAAAGCTGATGATCAGAGGGTTCAGTATTGAGCAGTACAAAGCTGATGCTTAGAGGGTTCAGTATTTAACAGCTCTGGCCACAGGGCACTAATTCCAAGAAGCTTCATCGTTTATTATGCTATAATTTAACCTGTGAAGTCCCTCAATGTCTGCTGCCGTGGGAGCATAAGCAGTCTCTTTTCTCTAGGGCTTGCCATTGTGAACACTCCTCTGCTATGATTAAGAGATCAGTACACTGAGATTTAATTTAATGGCCCAATTAAGAGATGAAGATTTGAACCCAGATTGTAAAAACCTTGTCTACTGATCGTTCCTACAGTGCCATTACAGCCTACCCAAGCCCAGGCTCCCAGCGTGCATGGTATGATGCAAACCTGCGTGTTTCAAACGATCCCCAGAGCCGTGCAGCTCTAAGCAACATAAACCCCTTGTTCCAACAGTACCAACGGAGAAGGAATAAAGGAGAGAGGAACTAGTTTTCATGTTATGTGTTAATAAATGTATAGCTTGGTGATTTTGTTAAAAATCAATCACTGAACATCCTACTAGTGTTATCTTGCTTTTTGATTACTGAAAGCTGACATTCCTGAAAATAAAAAGTTTTTAAAAATAAGGTTTCCTAGTGTCAAAGGGCTTCAACTCCCAGATCTGGAACAATTTCAGGAAGCTTTCTGTCTGAAGAACTGCTCTAATTTAACCCCGTTCATTACTCTACTGTAAGAAGATGCCAGAACGATGAGTTTAACAAAATCACTGCATACCCTATTCACCTAATTTGATTTGCTCAACTTAGACATCTCAGTTGAAGTCTGAAATGCCAACTTAGCTCAAATCTTATAATTTAAAAATCACAACTCCTGTATGAAAAGAAACACTTCTGTTCTATACCCACATATCCAAATGAGAATTAATCAGAAAGCAAACAAGTTTGAAGCATTCATGCAGCAACCTGGATTATGCTTCCAAGTTTTTGCCCTTAAGAAGCACCTTTGATTTTGGTAACTCCATCTCACAAGTTCTCTGCTCCAACTGTCCCATTGCTGTTCTCCAACAAAAGAGGAAGCTCTCTGTTAAAGAGCTTCCCAAAAACACCGTGGACACCAAAGAAAAAAAGGCAGGAAAACCAGAATGCTCCAAGAGTCTAAAGCTGTGTGGGAGACAAATTTCTTTATCTTCCTATGTGAGCAGGCTGGACAGTTTTGAGCCAGCAATTACATCTCATTATTTGCACTGCTAAATGTTATTATTAAGCAATGGGTAAATTTTAATTTAATCACATTCATAAACTAACAATTTCAGATTTTCTGGTTCAGTGTGGCCCCTAATACAGATCACACAGGTCTTGCTGCCCTATAAACACTTTTCTTCTTTGTTGAAACACAGCGATTCACACAAATTTTTCTGAGCAGAGAATGCATCAAGAGCAGCCCTGGGAGAAGGACCTGGGGGTGCTGTGGGTGAGAGCTGGACCTGCCCCGGCCCTGAACCCCCCGTGCCCTGGGCTGATCCCAGCGTGGGCAGCAGGGGAGGGGGGATTCTGCCCCTCTGCCCCTGTGCTCAGCTGAGACCCCACCTGCAGAGCTGCCCCAGCCCTGGGCTCCAACAGCACAAGGAGCTGGAGCTGCTGCAGCCAGTCCAGAGGAGGCCACGGAGATGCTCCCAGGGCTGGAGCCCCTCTGCTCTGCAGCCAGCCTGGGACAGCTGGGGCTGTTCACCTGCACAAGAGAAGGCTCCAGGGAGAGCTCAGAGCCCCTGGCAGGGCCTGAAGGGGCTCCAGGAGAGCTGCAGAGGGACTGGGGACAAGGCATGGAGGGACAGGACACAGGGAATGGCTTCCCAGTGCCAGAGCGCAGGGTTGTATTGGGTGTAAGGAAGAATTTTATGTACAATTACAGTAAGGAAAACACTGGACAGGGAAGGGAAGGTGGAATGATATGGGCTTTAAGGTCCATTCCCACTGAAACTGTTCTGGGATCCTATGAAATACATTGCAGTAGCAATACAATGTTCCTACAGAAACTCACACATTACAACTTAAAGACAATTTTTAGTCCAGCATAAGATGGGCTTCAAAAGCACAGTTTAAAGTAACATCCTGTACTCTTTTTCCCAATCAACAGTCATAAATATTTTGACTCAAGAAAATCCCATCAGACTCCTATAAGAGGAAACCATACCAGAGAAATTAAATTACTAACACAGAAAACCATAAAGCAAATAAATGGTTTGGCTGGGCAGCTGAAACGTCTCAAATACAGCAGCACATATCATTAAGGATGGCAATTTTCACAGTAGCTTAAGAAACATAATTGACCCTACAGAAAGATGAAGACTTTGCTGAAGAGTGAAAAGGGAACTCAGGGCTTCATCCTCCCCTCAGATGCGAGACCTGAGCAACTACAGCAATGCAGTCAGACTTTAAAAGCATTGATGCCTAAGTACACTACTTACAACTTATTTAAATAAAGACAAAAACAACCTTTACAGCTGGAACATAGTTTCAAGCTTTGCTCTCAGAGCAGGTACAGCACGGCTGTGATGACACTCAAGTACAACCTACTGCATCCCATAGCATGCACAAGCTACACAGGTCTCTGGTCTGTATCCGTTTAAAGCACACATTCTTCCCTAATTCCACTTGACTCCTACAAGTGTCAGGAAAATTGACACAAACCTCTTTCCTCACGTCATTCCCTGAATCTCCTGGAACCTCTGTGACTGCCAAAGAAATCAACAGAAGTGCAACCAATGAAGTTCTTAGTGTTTCACACAGCCCTGCACATGAGCAGCTGTGGTGATAATGCAGAAGAAGAGGAAAACTGGATGGTGCTTCTAGCCCCATAAAGTCATTTAATGTTAGAAGTGCACGTGTAATTAGTGAGGTGCATGGCAACCTCTAGTGGCATATGACTGCTTAGGAAACAGCAAACATTCCAACGCATGAAGCTACAGGAAAAGCATTTGCCTGAAGTGATCAGTCTTCTTCTTGTCATTGATTTTGTTAGAATGACACAGAGAGGAGATGCCAGAACACAGCTAATCCGAGGAAGACCCTCCGAGTGTTTCATACACTACAGCAGTCAGGCAAGCTGCAGAAAAGCCAGATACCATGAAAGCTGTTTCCAAATAGGTTAAAGGAATTAATGCCAACTGACTTGCAGTGTTAAGTGACAAACTGAATACCTGCACTACCATGCAGGTACATTTAAATATAATTTCAAGATACTACAAACGGCAGAACTTCACAGTGCAGTGCTACTGCCCTCAGCACTCCACTGATAAAAGAGCTCTGTGTAATTAAACACAAAGCCGTGTAGCAATGCAGAGAATCTCAGAACCACAGAATATTCTGAGCTGGAAGGGACCCACAAGGATTACTGAGTCCAACTCTTCAGCGAATGGCCCATACAGGGATCAGAGAAGGCAAGGATTTCAAAGTCAGGGCAATCTACAACAGAGGACATCCAACACTACACAGACCCTGGATCTCACTAGGAAACATCTATTACTTCTACTTTTAACTTCCAGCAGCTGCTTGTGATAGATTTACACAAATCTGACAATTTTCATGCTTTGCTGGAACATGATACAATTACCCAACACTATGAAGTTGTATTTTACTGAGCTCTTAAGTGCACTACATTGAATATTCCCAGCTCATTCTTTCACAGAAAATAGTCTTCAGAATTTAAAACAATTGGCTGTCTCTGCTCAGAATAGGATTAGGAAAAAGCCTGCATGGAAATGGAATTAATTCTCACATTAAGGAAGGAGTCATTAGAGCATCTGGTGAGGTTTAAATTATGACTGTCTATTCAGTTGTATTGCTAAGCAGATTTTAAGTGTTTCAGAGCTACTTAATTTAGAAACCTATACCCTGAAATACTTCATGTCATACAAAGCACTATCTTGTTTTTCTTTCGCAGAAAACACTTTCTCATTAAGAGGCTTGTACTCTGATGGTAAAGCAGAATAGGAGTATAAAATGGTAAAGCAGAATAGGAGTATAAATATACTTATTCTGCTTTGGCATCACAGAACAAAGCTGGGTCCATCACCGCTGGCTAAATTTAAGAATTGTGAATAACAGACTTACTAAGGTAGAAAAAGGAAGGATCATATACGACTCAAACACCAGCCTCTTACGAAATATGTGTATTTTTACTGCTTTTCTTGATAACTGAAACTTTATAGCAAATCTAGTGTATTTTGAGAGGAAAACAGGTTAAAATACTTCCTTTATAGTGTTTAAACCTGCCAAGGAACCCAGGGCTGTAAAGTTCCTGAGAAGAAAATACAGTGAAGTCTAACAGAAGACAGGCTGCTCCTGGAACTGGTTCTTCCTTCCAGCGTGCCTGTGTCCTAGTCCCACAGGATATTTCACAACAGATTTTAATATGTTTTTTAAGTAGAGTCTTTTGATTTATAAGCAATCATGATCACAGCGACAAATTAAATTCTTGGTGGTCGTATTTGCCTATTGTCCAGATGTACAGTTTTCTAACTCCAGAACAAGATCCTCTTTCCCTAATACTCCTCTTATTTTGCTGGTTCTGTTTCAAATCCAAAGTCACGTCCTTCATTACAATTTCCATTTAGAGTAATGTGGAGTGCCTGGCTACAAGAAGACAGAAGCGTAAAAGCAACAGCATGGAATATCTTTGGACTATGTAGGAATATCATAGTATATGTAATATAGATCTTACTGCCTTTTTTTTTGCTTCTTCAGTTGATGAGTATGGCCATTTTCTCTATCAACCCTCACATTATTTCCAGACAGAACAATACAGCTCCAACCCTGCTGGCACCCAACAGCTAGGATAGCCAGCATCCTTCTCTCTGCTGTCCTACCAGACTAACATGTCTACAGTTCTCCAAATGCACTTAGGTCTCACACTAATTTATAGAATCATAGAATAGAACTGTAGAACTACTTAGGCTGGAAAAGCCCTTGAAGACCATCGAGTCCAACCACTCCCTCAGCACTGCCAAGGCCACCACTGACTCATGTCCCCAAGTGCCACATCCACACAGCTTTTAAACCCCTCCAGGGATGGGGACTCTAACAGCTGGACTCGATGACGTTCCACTGTGACTGAATTTCCTTTCCCTGTTTTCTGCCATTCACCCCTCTGCCTTCTTTCTGCACACCTCGGTGTCAAGCAGCAGCACAAGTCTGTCTGCCTCCAAGAAGAATATCACAGCAAAAAAAATCAAGCACGAATGCTAAAGTCATATTGTAACCACGCATGTCAAGAGACATGAGGAATAAGGCTCCCAAACATTAGAGGATCCTGCTGAAATGCTTCATGAAATCATTGAAAGAGAAATTCTTGCATCTTGAGACTAGCAAGATAACCACTTTCTGCCCCAAATATAACCAGAGGAAAACATCTCACTTTGGGGTGCAGAAACAGCAGTAGAATAAAATAAATCAGAAACAGGATCCTAGGAAGAAGCTCTGAAGTGGCAAATGAAGTATCACAGTAAGAACAAGACCAAGTTTTTGAGAGTCAGAGAAGTGTATCTCACACCACACCAGGACCTCTGATTTCCGAACATTTCAAATGCTTAGAAAACTCAGACTTCATGTCTGTGATTTGAGAAATGAGCACAGCAAATATTTAAGACAATGTCTGTGGCAAGTAAGGGGAAAATAGCTGCATTTCAAACGCTGAACCCTCTTTACTTCTGCCAAGGGTATGAAAAGAGGGCAAGTATCAGGCAGGTGAAAAGCACCAATACAATGCATTCATTCTGGTAACCTGTCCTACTTTTACCACCAACCACTTTCAAAGGAGAAGTGTCTTGGAGAGAATTAAATCCTTAAGAACAGGCTGTATGTCATGTTAACCCAGTCCTTGACAAAGTGTACAGGTACACAATTATTATTTTTGGCACGCAGTCTGTACCTGACAAGCCCTGTGACAATTTATTCCAGATCACATTAAAAAAGACCTTCCCAGTTTCCCTTGGAGCGTGGAGCAGGGCTGGCTGCCAAGATGAGAAGGATGCCTGGCGCAGGGCTACCTGCCTTTACAATGTGCTCTGCAGCACAGAAACACAATAGGAAGGACCAACTTCAACATCTGCTTCTGTAAAGTTCTGGCCTTGTTTTAGAACCAGAGCAGATACTGACTATTGATTACTATACAGGATAATAAACTTTATCAGCTGAAAAGCATAGATCTAGGCTTTGTTGCCCATATTTGCAGGGTATTGTCACAAAATGATGATTGCATTATGTCTGATTTAAAAAACAGACCTTTTGCCAAAGATGCAGAAGAAATAAGCTGAAAATCCATGCTGTATAGTACTTGAGAAGCACCACTCAGTGCATTTTTATAATAACTGCATACATGACTGAATTTGTAACTCACATAAATCCCTGAAAACCTTCTGTTTTGAAGGCAGCTGCTGAGCTGTTCTGATCTAAGAGGATCAAAAGGCAGAAGTTTCTCAGACAGAAAAACTAATATTTTGTCTGTCCACTCAGAACAGGTTGAAATATAGAGCAAGTAAGATTTATTTTGAGATTATTTAGTTACTCAGTTATCATTTCTGCTGTTTAGTTCATTGGTATCTACCATGGCATGTAAAGTTAATGTTTCTGTACTACTAAGGCATACAAAATTCAAGTTTCTCTACTCTGGAGTTTCAGTAAAAATGATTTTCCAGCAGAGTATTTATATTTACCTGATGATCCTCTGAGCAGCATACTGATGAAGCGAGCGGAACTGTGCCGACATATTTGCTAAGGCTGCCAGACAATTTGTATGAAGGTATTTGTCCTGTCAGAAAGAAGAGGGAAGATAAAAAAACCAACACACCAAACTGTTCACTGGATACGCACCAACACCTCTTTCAGGAATCATTCAAAAGACTGAGTAATATGTGTTGTTTTAAAAACACAGGGCAGAAATGCAAAGCATATATACTTGGTGATGTCTTAACATGTTTTCTCAAAGTAGAAGGTTCATAAAAGAGTGATTCCATACAGATTTTAGAGTGTATACATATATATGTGTATGTATTTGACATGATATATATGTATTTGCCTTTCAATGCTCATTTACAATGGCACCACAGCTGTAAAAAACACATGAAGACATTTTCCTCCTCTCTACCTTCCTCTCTCTCTCTCTTGTAGTCTTATCCTAAAACTTTATACTTCATAACTCATCTCCCTATCGACTCTTTCACAGCATTCCATATATCCCACAACTACAACCATACCATACTTCAGAGCACCGGTCCTCATTTCAGCGTACCTGAAACCATTTGACCAAATAAGCATTTATCTGATGGCCCTTTTAAAGTTAAGGGTTTCCATAGAATGAAACTTGTCCACTTATCCAATCCAAAAGGGATTAATTTCCCTATTCAAGTCTAAAATATTCATTTACATAACATAACAGATTCTAAATACTACAAATATATGTCAAATTTGTTCTCGTTCCTTCCAATTCTTTTTATCATAAAAGCAAAATCCTTAATTTTTCCAGTTTAAAATACATTTATTATTTTGGCTACTGTTTAATGTAAAAAATTCTGTGCCTTTAATTGTTGAAAATATTCAGAAGTTCATGATACTACATTTGTGTTTGCAAAAAGGTAAAAAAGCAAATGATTGAAAAATGCACAAAATCAATCCAGGCTATTAGGCTCTGAAGTTCAAGCAGTTTTGCTCTGCCAGAGCTCGAAAAGGTCTTCTGGCCATGTCCCTGTCATACTTCTCAAAAACACTAACAGTAAATAGACCTGAAATTCCCACTTTTAAGCCATTTAAGAGAGGCAAACAGCCTACAACGAATCGTTTTTTCTCATGAAACTAAGGAACTCCTCCTTCTCAACTGAAGATCAGTTTGATGCCTGAATTAAAGTCTTTAGAGAACTGTACTCAATGAACTGGATGGCAACACAGAAATGGTGCTACAAGTTCAGAAACACTTAGTTAATACAGCCGATCTGCCTATTTTCTTCCCTCCTGCAAAATCCAGATACCAACTGGTCGCAACAGAATAAAATTCCACCCCCTGTTTGAAATTGAATTCAAGCTGCTGAGGTTAGGAATTCACAAGTGCTCCACGTAAGTCTTACCCTTGTCCGTGTCATGTTGTACTGGATGGTTCTTATCACAACCAGTATCAGAAGACTCCCAAGTGAGATCTCTGTTAGGACACGCTCAGCATACCAAGTGATGTTTTTCAGTATCTGGAAAAGGAAAAATTAAAAGAACAAGGCTCTTCAGCACCTAGGTCTGAATAAGAACATGGGAAGCTGTCTGGAATCTCACATTCCTTAAGACATGAAAATTAATTTCCAGTCTCAAATGTGACTTAATTTTTGTACTCCAAAGCATAATTAAAACAAAGAAAAAAAAAAGTCTGCAGCATTAACCACTAGTAGATCTCATCAACTTTAAGTCATGTGGAAACACACCAGGTGTAGAAAGATGATTATATTTGGCACTTTGCTAATTTCTGTGCTCTGTGCCACCACACTCATACACTCATTTTGATCTTACCCTTTACACTTTATAAAGTCTCCATTTACACTCAGGACACCTGAATAATTCTACCAATGCCTTGCCATTTTCCTTCATCACTGGCTGGTAAGAGGCAGCACACAGGAGCTCTGACTGATGGGCAAGACTGCACACACTGAAATTCAGGAGGCAGATCCACAGGTGAAGTGTTGGCTTCACATTGAAGCCTTTCGCTTGACAGGTATGAGGTCTCTTCCCCTAATATTTAGGGAAAGTCATCTGCTAGATTAAGAGCTTCACATCTTTCACTGCCCTCCAGTATCAGGGTGGATGAAGTTAACCACCATTTCCAAGTTTATTGCAGAAGGAGAATCACTCCACTCTTTCCTTGTACTCAGCCAACCTACATGGAGGAAACACATGTACCCAACACCCTGCCTTAAAGGACTGGTAAAAATGACTCAACAGGAACTGTCCAAAAAACATGGAAAAGATCCTCTTTAAATTTAGGGTTATTCGCGGTCAAAACAAAAATATGTTTAACAAGGACTACTGCACACAAAGTTATTGCTCTGTGTAACTTCAGAGACAGAAGAGAGACTTCCGGAGAGCTGCAGAGGGACTGGGGACAAGGCATGGAGGGACAGGACACAGGGAATGGCTTCCCAGTGCCAGAGGGCAGGGACAGATGGGATATTGGGAAGGAATTCCTGGCTGTGAGGGTGGGGAGGCCCTGGCACAGGGTGCCCAGAGCAGCTGTGGCTGCCCCTGGATCCCTGGCAGTGTCCAAGGCCAGGTTGGATGGGGCTTGGAGCAACCTGGGACAGTGGAAGGTGTCCCTGCCCATGGCAGGGGGTAGAACCCTGAGGTGAGCTTTAAGGTCCTTTTCCACCCAAACCATTTTGTAAGTCTGTACCTCTTTCACAGTACAAGAGACATTTGAAACAGCATCCTTACTATGATTCATGTTAACTGGCAAGCTGATGCAGTTTGAGATATAGAAATAATTTTTTATCATATATGAAGAGACAAAATAAAAGTTCAGATCCTTGAAATAAATTTTAAAATAATCTTTTAAAAGTATCTCCATTATCACATGGCTCTTTGTCAGCACTTTCCTAGTTCCCACAAGGAAGCTAAAATGAAGCCAGTGGCTGTAACCTATAGATGGGAAAAACACTATTTCATGGCAAATGTGACAAAACATCCTCAGGTACATGCTCAGGTGTGGTGGTCAATGGTAAACACCTTTTGCTAAAAGGATCAAAAAATCAGAATAGGGAGAAGACGGAATGACTTGAGAGATATTTAAGGGGAGAATGGTCAAGGCTGAGGAATAAATAGGAAACATGAAATCACTACAAGAAAGGTTTCCACAAATAGCCGGCGATGAGTGGATGCGGAAACCAGTATAATTTCTGCTTATAACAAGTCACTAATACTATTTTAAGACAAAGTAATGATGGTATAAATGAAAACAAGTCACCCAAGGAGTTTCAGTAAATAAGGACAACTAGTTGGGATGAACAACATAGATGATTAACAGGAAATGCCTGAAAGACAAAGCAAAATCCACACATATTTTCACAAAAAAAAGGCAACTGAAAATTTCAAAAGCTGTTAGCGCAAGTAATTAATGAATTACACATTCGAACTTCACTGCAAGAAGATACTCTGCTAGTGGAGAACTTGATCATCTCAAGGCTGCTAAGCATAAACATATGGTCAGACAAAGCAAGTTCACGGGTTACTTCACAAATGCAAAATGCTAAAGTAAATGTAGACATTCATCCTGGTTGCCTTAACTGTAATTTCTTAATAAGAGATTATTTATGACTATGTGGCTATACCTGTTCTCAAGAGAAGATTTTATATAAAGAAATAAATTAACCACTTTGACAAATATCTCAAGCTCAGCACTGGAACCCTCCAGAAGAAAAACATATTGTTATTTGAAGAATACAGTATATGATCATTAAATAATGGTTACCCTCAGTAATACATAAATATAGCAGGGATAAATTGTGGTTGCACATTTCATTTCCTGACTTTTAAATGCTTATTGAAAATTTAACAGACTTTTTAAGAAACAAAATACAGCTATGAAAATGCGTAGTATAAAATACTATTTGTTTTGACATGACACACAATGTAAATTGAAACCAATAGTACATAAAGGGACACACTTCCTGATGATTATTGAAAAGAAATAATTTCACTCAATTTGCTCTGAAACGATACCCAAGAGTTTGTTGGGGGTTTTTTCCCCCTCTTAGACAAAATACACTTACTCTGGCCAAAAACCCATCAAGTTAATTGAATAAATTTCTACTAAGTCACTTTTGGTAGTCTCTGATTTATGAGTGAAATAGCAAAGCAACCTCCTCCCACAAATAAAACAATCCCCATGTTTCCTCCCACCCTCTTTGGTGCTATTTTGTGGGACACAATGCTGTACTTCACCAACTAAAGTGGAAGTTCATGATTCACTCTATGCTGGAACTGAGAGCAGATCCCATCATGTGCTCTCTCCCACAGGGTGTCCCAGTGGGACAAGATGAATGGGACTGGGACAAGTTAAGTAACCTCAAGCAGTACCTTGAGCACTCCAACATCTCCAGCCACATCCTTCTCATCCACCCATGGGTATCTGTTCTATATAAAAGCCATCACCCTTCCCGTTTTCCCTCCTTGTAGCTTATTCCCACCTCCTCGCCCTCCCAGACCCCAATCCTTCTCAGCTCTTTCTTTTACCTGCTTCCACTCCCTCCACCCACACCTTATCATCACAGAACCACAGAGTGGTTTGTGTTAGAAGGGACTTTAAAGCTCAACCCACTTTCCACTATCCCAGGTTGCTCCAAGCCCCGTCCAACCTTGGACACTCACAGGGATGGGGCAGCCATAGCTTCTCTGGGCACCCTGTGCCAGGGCCGCACTATCTTCACAGGGAAGAAGTTCTTCCCAATATCCCATCTATCCCTGCCCTCTGTCAGGGTGAAGCCACCCTCCTTTGTCCTACTCTGCCCATCCCAGTCTCTCATCAGAAAGAAGTCTCACTGCACCTTCCTCACCTTTTTGTCACTCTATTCCTATCCTGCCTCTTTACTAATTTCTTTCCTCAGCATTTCAAAATCTTACCTAATTCTTGTTTAACTCTTGTCCCTCTCCCCTACTGCACCATCCCATGTTTCCGTGTACAGACAGTCCCACCCTGTTTCAAATTTCCTCTAACTGCTGTCACATCAGGGCTCCCATTCTCATACACTTTCTTCAACATGTGGATGTGGCACTTGGGGACATGGGTCAGTGGTGGCCTTGGCAGTGCTGGGGGAATGCTTGGACTCTTTTCCAAGCCAAACAGTTCTGTGTGGTTTCAAACCCTGCCAAGCAGCAACAGGAACATCCTTGGGAGCACAGTTCCATTCCACAGGAGCTGGGAGCCGCACTTGCACAAGCTGCAGCTCGTCCCTGCCTACCTCAGCCGATAACATGATCCCTGGGCAGGGGAAGATGCACACAGACCAGATGGCTCTGGGAGCAGCAAAATGAGAATATTCAGTTTCCACGGACGTCAGGCCACCTCCGGCTCGTCTCGGCTGCGCAGATGGAAACAGACTGCTCCCCGTGCCCGGAGACTGATAATTTGGTCACATTTAGTCATATTATCAGCAGCAGAGCCCTAGCACAAAGGCCACCTGCCAAATTTCAAATTCCTAACGCAAAACATGAAGTTACCAGAGCTCGTTAAATAACACATTGACAGCTGCAAGCATGGACAAAGACATGTTAATGCTCCAGTCTCACCCCTGAAACCTTCAGTGGTTCTCCCTGAAACTCTGAAAACACCAGCCTGGGAAAAATGACAGTTACTGAGATAACTATTCCTTGAAATAGTACACTACTCCTAAAAAAAAAAGATAAATTCGCAGTTATAAAGTTACATACCAGAACCTGTTACCTCTCCTCCACACTGAGGAAAGCAACCTGAGCTGGTAGGCAGTGAAATGTCTATTTCAAAAACAACAACAGCAACCACCACCATCCATTTGGGGTTTCAGAAGCCTGAAGCATGAAAATATCTTAAATTTCAAAATCATCTACCTGGAACCAGTGCTCCCACTGACCAATCCCATTGGTTTGCAGTTAATATTAAAAAGGGAAAAGAAGAAAAAGCTTAGTCCGGCGCTGGTCTTGCAAGAATAATCTTAAAAGAAACTAAAATGTTTTGATTAATTATTCTTCCCAATACCAGGCGCTTGGATAGCTACAACTCAGGGAGCACAAACTGCAGATACAAAGAGCAGGAGCTCAGTTCGACATACACCAAACAGTGAGATTCTCAGCTTCCCATAACTTTGCACATGAGGTATTTTTTAACACACTAAAAATAAACACAGTTAAATTGTGATTTACAGTCTATCACCATTTACTACAGCATAAAGTGCTACAGTAGCAGAATAAGGTTACTGCTACATAAAATACCGTATGATGTTATTTTGACGTCTGATGTAATTTTATTTAGAATTTCATAAATAAGAGATAAAAGATCACCAACACTTGTCCCTCTGGGGAATTCTTACATTTACTTGTTTACTCTGCTATTATAATTATTGTTGTTATTAGTGAAAGAAATTGAGTTCTGTGTGGTTACAGTGACCCAACTGCATTAAACCAATTGCAGGAACAGGACCTATGATTTTGATCATATTTTCCAGGTAATTAAGACCACATTCATTTTAAATAAAAAATGTTTCAGCATCCTACAGCACTCAAAAAGAGTTTCTGTGGTTTCCTGAGCTCCTTACCAGTTGGTATAATCACCAGATTTATAAAACTTTGCTTACTAAAATTAATCTTAAAAATCAATAAATAAATATGGGTTAAATGCCACAAAGGAAAATAGCCCATAAATGAACTGTACAGTCATGGTTCTTACAGAACAGTACACAGGATACACAGCAGAGAGAAAAACAGGTTGATGAAAAAAGCACATCTTTTTTCTTCATATTCTACCCAAGTGATGGAGGAAAAAAACAATCCTGCTGTAACTGCTAAAATTTGGTACGTATTCGCAGTGCATGAGGTTTGTGAAACTGATGCTAGATGCTCACATTTTACAGAAAGGCCTACACAGATTTTCTGACTCCCATCATTTTGCAGACCTATAGTACCCTCTCAGGCTTTGGGAGATTTGGAGTCAATATTTAAGAAAATATGAGACTAATTTCTTACTTAATACTATAGTTTTTGAACAGTAACTTGTTCATTCATACCTGAAAACATCAACTTAATTAATTCAAAGACATGGGTGAGGGGAATGGATTTATATGTATGATTTTTTTTCCCTTACACTAATTTCCCTTCTTGGGATCTGTAGGAATGTGTAGGAGAAGCTCAGACAGACAGGCCTGGAGGCTCAGGCACCTCACAGCCACCTCTCATTATCCACCTAAGAAGCAAATCCAGCAAAACTCTGGCCACACAGCACTATTAACAGGTGGAACCAGAAACTGTGGAGCAGGAAAACACAACCCCAGAGGAAAAGAAAGAAGCAGTTAGTGAACATCTAAAGTGAAATCAAAAAAATTGTGAAGAAAATGCAAGAAGCAAAGGCACAACTGAAAAAAAGTTCAGTGCAGGGTAAAAGGAACAAGGTGGGGTTTGTGTTTTTATGAAGATAGAAGTAGTAAACCAATATCCACATTGCAAGCAAACACTACAACTCTGTTGGCAGGGTTAGCTGAAAGGCAGGATGAACCGGACAAGAAAACTTGATGTATGTTTTCATTCCACAGCTGGATCCTCATTCAGGAATTTTAGGGAAATCTTCCACTTTTACTCATCCAGTAAGGAATTTATTGAAAGACCGTGTGTAAAGCCTCTAAAATGAATGAAGAGTGATAGGGAAAGAGACTGAGGCAGGAATGACACCTTACCTGCTGAACTCCAATTCTCAAAAAGCCCAGTTTATGAAAGAGGTTAAATGACTCAGTGACATGGAACCCAAAAATACACATCACACACGTACACCTCTGGTGCACACGTACAGGTTCAAGGCACACAAATCTGAAGGTAGGAAAAAAGCATCTGCATGGTTACTGTAGGTGTTCCTAAAAGCTGCTTCCGAAAAGGTATTCCTAGGAAACCGCATTTAAATAATCTCTTCCTGCTTTCTACATACAGAGCTACACTAAATAATCTGAAATTTCAGAGAAAAAGTACTGTAAGTCTCTACTGCTTGGCACCAAGAGAAAAAGCCAGCTCCCTCCAAATCAGGTTGGAAACTCACCTAGGAGAGAGTTCTGTTTAGGAACCTTGGAACTCGCTTTCAGCATTTCAATAATTTCATGAAGATAATAATTCACAAAGATAATAATTTCCCCAAAAGAGAATTTCTATGTCCCAGTCGAAAAATTAAATTAAATCAGTGCAAGTATCTCACGTATTATTGTAGTTTTAGAAGCTGGGAAATTAGGACATAATTGTCCAAGGTATTCTCCTGCACAGATGGTCAAGGTCCACCAAAGCTAGTAAAAATTTGGATCCTGTTATATGGACAACATAAAATAGAAATTAATCTAACAGACAGACAGAAAAAGAAGTGCCAAGTAAGGAAGTAACATTTAGTCTGGAAAATACAACTCCAGCTAAAGGCTGCATCAAACTACTTAAGCAAAGTTTTTCAAGAGAAATAAAAAAGGTTTCCTGTTTTTTTTTCCTCTCTTCTAGGCCCTCCACTTCCATGGCAAATATTCAGCAACTTTGAGGCAGCCTGCCCGGCTACTACTAGGCTAATTTGTAACAGGGAACACCAAAAAAGACAGAAAAAGATATATTTGCAGCATTTTCTCTACAGGAGGGAGTGTGTTTGTTCATTTCACTTGGGAGAAGTTTTGAAATCAGTCTTCAGATTACTTCTTCTTACAAAAGAAATATGCATATGCAATCAAATTTGGATGAGCCCATACAGCCTCTGCCAAAGGAACGGATCTGCCGATCTATCTTCTTAAAAGTAAATATTTAGATGATTTTTAGAGCTGAAGGATTATTTACCAAAACAGCAACTCACCACTTCATGAATGGATCTGTTGAAGCCATCATCCTCTGTAAGGATCAGCAAAATGATAAGGGCCATGTAAACATGGTGTGAATTCCTTTCTTCAACGTGATACAGAATTTCAAGAATTGGCAGAACCTTTAGGGAAGGAAAAACGTGTGTATTAGTTTAGTCTTCAAATACCTCAGACACTAAACCGGGGAGGCTCTAAAGGTCCCATGTATCACCCTGCCCTTGACAATTCATACCAACTCCTCCCTCTTGAAACAACCACCCCTGAGCAAGGACATACCCTGTCTAAACACCTTCAATCTCCTCCATTTTGTCTCACAATAGAGTCTAAACAAGTGCTTTCTTGTGGTCAGACACAGAATTTCAATCCCTAATAAATGAGATTCCCAGCCATACCAGTTACCATAATCTCCAAGCTTCAGTCCTCCTCTCTACACTATGGGGAAAACAAAACTGTTAAACAAGATTTTCACCAGTCCAAGCAGGAAAACAGTTGTGTCTAAACATCTGTGCTACTACAAGCCTGCTCTGAAAAGACTTTGCTCATCAAACCTAGCCAAGCACATCGGAGCTGAGGTGAACAGAGGCATTTTGAGACCTGAAAGTCAAATCCATTTTGGTGTGTGAAGATAGTACCAGAAAAAAACCAGTTTGGGTTGGGTTAAGACTAGAAGAGGCCTGTTTTCCCAATTTTAGATAATATGCAGCCAAAGAGAACTGACTGATCATTATGATTAGAGTTCAGCCCAAGGTCTTGCAACATTTCCACCAGGATGAACAGCTTAAGCCAAAGCCTCGCAATAACAATGAAAATGAGATTTCATTGCAACAGCAAGCATACCTGAACGCTAGTCCAAAGTTAATCCAGATGCAAATGTTGTCTCTCTACCAAATGAAAATTAGCTTCCTACTGGCTCAGTACAACGTGGCTTCCCTGGGCTACAGAAATAGGCTGAAATCACAAAAAGCCCTGGAAAAAGGAACTGGAGAAAGCCCTCAGTTCCAAGAAGCTTCTAGACACCTAAAAACTTGCTGTTTTTCAAAACAGGCCAAATGCAGCTGGATGAATCATGTGAAACCTATTCTGGTGAGCAGCCAGGACACCAAGTGCTTCACAAGCCTCTGAAGTTACGAAAATGTTCTCTTACAATCAACCATCCTCAAAACAGTTGGGACATACTAAACCGGTTTCTATTAGAATGAAATGAGATTGATCTAAATGCTGCAGGCCACAAAACCTTTTGACACATGCTTTGGTCAGGGTCAAGACAAGACAACAACAGAAGCAGAGAGAGCATAAATTTACAGTAATATTTTTATTAATATTAAATAGATATTAAAATAAAAATATTTTTTTAAATTACACGTTGCAAACTTCCTTCCCTCGCCATTTTAAAGGGTCCTTCAGAAACCTCGCTCCCCAGCGGAAATCGGAGTTCCATCTTTGTGTTCTCTGAATATCAATCTTGAGTAAAAACCAGGTTTTCCCTAGGACTTCTAATTAGCACATACACAAAAAAATTAGTCCTTTTCCTTGGATGGGAAGAAAGACAAACATCATTGCTTTAGTCCACCATTCAAATTGTTTCCCTCTCCAACACCTGCATGTAGCTTTGCACTGCAAAAGCTCTGTCATTTCCAAGTCCAAGAGTTACGATAATAAGCTGGATAGAGCTGGAAGCAACATAAAACTAATGAAGAATTGCATTTACAACTGTACTTTGCAGGGAGAACAACAAAAGCCTTGCTGAAGGTAACTATTGGAACAACTTCTTAGTTTTCTAGACAGATCCTAGATGGAAGCACAGAATGGTTTGGGTTGGAAGGGACCTTTAAAGATAATTGTGATCCAATCTGGTTGTGTTAAACCATACAAACAACTCTGGCAAAACATATTCCTTCAGAACAGCCTAAAATATCTCCTCTGTCTATGCCCATTAATACTAATTGTAACTGAAAAAGTCCATCCATGTCCTCAAGTGCTCCAAGTCCTACAAGTGTGTTGCTACAAACTACCTTTAAAAACACATGATATTGACACATCGGAGGCACAAGCCAATATGTGAGAGTACTGGTACCAAAGTTTCACGCTTGCTACCGAAGAGTGGTCTGGCACTCCAGATCATGGCAATCAGCCTTCCTGCCCAACAAACCTCTGTTGCTTCCAAAGCCTCCACTCCTTTGGCCATGTTTCCCTTTCCACTCCTCTTTCAGGCTTCCCTCCATCTACACACTGGACAGAACTCAGGGAGTTAAATTGCAACTTAATTCTCTCTCATGTGCCATTTCTGGATGGAACCAGAATCAATCCACATACTTTTTATACTCCCTTCTCCTTACAACACTTTTTCCTTTGTATATCAATTGCTGAGGTGCACACACACCTTTAGGACAAGTATTACTGTTCTACACGACAAGTACTACTGTTCTCAGAACAAAAACTATTTAACAAGTCACCACTTAAATAAAAAAGTTAGAATATAAGATTAAATTAAAACTCTAATCATATTAAAATATAAAATTGGAAATAGTCTGGGAGATGCCTGGTAGGAGTCTTGGGTGGAACCTGGAGGAGACAGTTTTCTTCAAAAGAGGAAAACTCTTAGGTGGTTTCCTTGGAAAAGTCTGGGGCTGAAACCTGGGATCTCAGGTTACTAGAAGAATTCAAAGAATCCTGGGAGATGCCTGGAAGGACTCTCAAGTGAATCTTGGAAGTGAGATCTACTATTTAAAAATCAAAAACATCTCAGGTATCTTCTCTGAAGGAATCCAGAGCTGCTGCCTGGGATCTCAGGTGTCTCAAGTAAAGGTGGAAACTGCACGAGATGCTTGGGAGGAGTCTCAGGAGGATTCTGGAGGAGGCAGATTCCTCCAAAAGAGAAGAATCCTCTTAGTTAATACTTTAATTATATTAAAATTTATCTAGATTTTCAACCAAAATGCACTTCTACACTTCTAAGCTACATACATACATTAAAACTTTTATATCTATCTTCTTACACAGTGGCTTTGTCCACCCCTGTACTGAGAAGACAGCCACCACTTCTTTTGTATTGCTGACCCTTTTCTCACAGTCATCTCACACTACCACTACTGCACCACTACTAACACTCCTCCCTCAGGAGCAGCTTCTAACTGGCAAGACACAGCCACCATTAAAAAGTTACTTTTAATCCCCGAAACAAGTGCCAGGTAAAAACAGTCACTGAAAATTGCAGGTCCAAGGTTGGTTTCCCCAGTGAAGTTTAAAAATAGATTGGTTTTAGTAATCAACAAAATAAAAGCAGCAACCTGCTTAAGACGAATTTATACTACAGGAAAAAATATTGCTGTACCATCAGTTGATATAAATACATCATCATATATGCTATTTCATTCTGGTCATGTTGAGCAGCAACGAAATCTCAACTCAGCAGCCAAAGCAAACACATCAAATAGCTCATTTCTTATACACAGAAATCGCACTGGTATTTTTACTTGCAATACTGGTGCTAATTGATCTATCAAACAGAAGAAGGCTCAGAAGTCTCCCATCCGCAGATGAGAACACTATGCTTATCAAAAAATGTGCTAATTGCCCCCTATTTCACCTGTCCCACCACCTTCTGGTGGATCCCTGCAAGCACTTTGAATAAGATAGACAAATCCTGGATGTGAACTTCTCCAAAAGAAGATTCACTAGCATCAGATACTTAATCAAGTTATTTTAAAAAATGAAGTCATGACGGACATAAAAAGATCCTACTCATTTTGCCAAGCAGAACTATAATAAGAGCAAAAAAAGGTTCTTTATTAACAATAAAACGTAAAGCCCAACAGAAGGTGAAGGTATTTAGCTATAACTGGCAGAGGGAGAGTCATATACAAATGAGGAAGTGAGCTGAGACAGTATCTGTTATACCAGCTAAGAAAAACAAACGGAATCAATTTACAAGTTAAACTGAAGTTGAAAAAGAGCAGAGACACATTTCAAAAATCCTTATGAAATGTTACAGAGCACCTTCTGGTGATGCTTCCTGGGCATGGAAAGGAAGACAAATTAAAATAGGGGAAAATACAACATATGGGATGCAACATATGAGTACAGTGAAACAGGAACAACCTGCAAAAGCCCTGAAAGTTTAGGATGAGCTCTGAGCTGCCTGTGGACGTGATCTCTCACACAGCACCTATATACCTTATACCTCATTCATCCAACTGCCTCTGTATGAAGAGGCCACTGATTTACACTACATGCCTCCAAAAAGTCCTCCACCCTCATTCAAAGATCACTTTGATTCTGAATTAATGACCTTACTGTTTTTCTCCCGTATCTCCGGACGGTGGAAATCAACCTCCAGGCTTTAGTTCTTTCCACCCCTCTCTGCAAGCAGAGATTCCTGTATTTTCAAGGATTCCCCCCTATGAAGGCACATACACATCCTGATGCTTCCAAACCTCTTCTCTGACTGGCTAAGTTAGCTTCCTAAGCCTCTCACAGTGTTATTGTTAATTTTAAAGCAAAAAAACTCACACATTTCTCTACTGATCCATTTTTCAATAGTCCGTAACTATTTTATGAAGTATGGGAGTACAACACCAGAATGGTACACAGTGTGTCAGCACCACTCTTGCCATAAAGGGAAGGATAACGAGCTCGAATACTCAAGTCCCTTTATCTCATTTTCAAGTCAAAGACTGAACTGTCCCTTTTCACTGCAGGACTGTAGTTAGGAGGTCATGATTTCTTTGTCCAGCAGCCGTCCCAGCCCTCCCAAATCTTTTTGGGTCTGGCTCCGCCTGTGTTACTGAGCAATTAAAATTGCTCTTGTCAGTTGGTTACTACTCATCCTTATCTACTGGCCTAATAAAAACAAAGAGGATTGGACAAAGATGTCAGTAGCTTGTCAGTAAATAACAAAGAAGCAACAGTATGCACGAAGAGCAAAATAAGAGCAGTTTCAAATGCTGGTATTGAAAAAAAATCTAAAGAACCACGAAAACATACTGTTGACTTTTCAGTGATGCTTTTCTGAATTTTTTCAGCTTTTCCCACGAAGAATTTAAAGTTGCTGATAATTTCTGGGATTTTCTGACAATATTTTTCTTGGGTGATAATATATGAAAATATCCCACACTGCAGAGCATCTGAGTACCTGCATCTGGACTTGTTTTGACAGATGCACTGCACTGTTTTTCTGGAACAGTATATCAGAAATCATAACTATAAACCAATGCACACACCTAATCTTTACTTGTCTAGAGCAACCTGGGATAGCAGAGAGTGTCCCTGCCCATGCAAGGGGTTGGAACAAGATGGGCTTTAAGGTTGCTTCCAACCCAAACCATTCTGGGACTCTGTTCTGTGATTCTAAAGATACAGCAAATTGCTGTGGTTAGCAGCTGTTAACTTGTCATATCACACACTAGCAGCCTCAAAAATTATACATGACCATTTGTTCACAGAATTCATGCAAAATGACTCAGCCCTTGTCTACATAATCTGCAGCGGACGACACAGGAGTTCAGTCTTGAATCAATTCAGCATCAACCATCTCATCCCAGTTTGCCAACAGTGGCGTCTATCAACTCCGATTTTAGCAATACATCTGCTAGAACTTGGACTGAAACCAAACTCACTCCATATCTGCCATCAAACAGGCAAGGGATCTAATTACCTGGCAAGATTTCAAATATTAAAATGGAAAGGGTTCTCTATTCTGTTACCAATTCCCCTAGACAGCCATTATCTTATTAAAGGAATGCTTTTTAATAAGTAAGATTTGTTAAAGTGGTTTGTGACATTACTAAAGTGGGGAGCATAAGCTAATTTATAACCTACAAAAACCTTACCAGGTGTCTGTTATATTGGCCATTAACCACAATCCTATTTAAGCGGCTAAAAAGGCACTATAGTTGTATTTCTATAAAATCTGTGAGCTGCTCCTTGAGGAGTTTCAGTCTTAGGTCAACCTTTTAAGACATTTGGTGTGTTAGTCCAGCTACAGCTCATTTTGTTAACTATTACTCCTGAAAGCACAGAGTAAGCTTGTGCAACTTTTTGGCCTGAGTATCTGAAAGAAATAAAATGATGAATAGAATGATACCTGCTACCAGTTTCTCTACACCATGATCAGAAGTGAGCAGGTTTGACCTGGGTCATGATAGTGGCACAGAGAAAGAGGAAATCCAAGACAGTCTTGTAGCTTTACCAGTACCACCCTTGACTGCAACGACATGTTTAGCACCACTCTCCTGAGACAACGTAACAAAAATGAGCAAGTGAGCCAGAAGTGGTGAATGAGTGACCCAGAACCTATTGCTCCCACTGCAGAACAGAGGCCACTGGCAGCTGGTGACACCCAAGCTTGCAGGGCCAACATCTTGTGATGAGAATAAGGCAGGCAGAGCACAACTCACCAGATTTTCTATGTCTGTCCGTGCCAACACATAGGTCCGCACGTTGCTGTTCTGATGCAGAAGCATGTATAAGAGAAGAGTGGCTTGATCAGATTTCTGCTGCTCACACAAAGCTGTGTATAAACTGTTAAAGTTAATCTGGAAAGCATGTGGAATTGATGAGGAAAATGCAGTGTTATCTGAAATAAAGAAATAAAAGAAAATCTTTAACAAATACATTTATCATTCAGTTATTTGTTAACTTTATAAAATCTCTGGGGGAAGTATTTAATACACCACAGTAAGGAGTAAACAATCACACAACTCTTAACACCTAAGGTCATAAACCATAATAGGGTCTCACAAAGCTTCAGTTGTGCCAAAAAGCTGAGGTTGTCCTCCCATATGAGCTTGAGTAAGACCCCTGTATCTGCACAAAACATTCACCTTTTTTCATAAGGCAATTTTGTCCCTCCATATGGCTTCCACTGCTAAGGAGGAATGTGATCTCAGGAGCTGCTGGAAGGAGGGCAGCCACAAGGTCTTCTCTGGAACCAATATATCAAAGACACACTTCCCAGCCCTGCACCTCCAACTTCCAGGTTTAGTTCTCTGGCATTAAGGTGGAGTATCTCCCATCCATCCCTTTCTTGGCATGCAGGGCAGATGTGCATAAGTCAAGATTATTGTGATATCTCAGTGAAACACAGGTGTCAGGACTTCAGAGGTGCATGGTGGGGAGTTTTGTGGGTTAAGTGATGTAAAACATCACATCATACTGTCTGACATCCCTCAAAGTAACAGCAGTTTGTTCATAATCACAATATACTCTGTGCCAGAGCTGGAAGCTAAAATAAAAGAGATTTCTGTTCACAGAACCTTTACCAGTTTCAACAAAAACATCCATCTGCACAGACCTCTAAGGTCTAGAAATTCCCCATGGAAACAGAAAAGGCCAGTACTTTTTACCAGGGGCTTTTGAAAAATATGGAGAGTGAGAAAATTTTTACATAGGCAAACAGTGACAGGACGAGGGGGAAGGGTTTTATACTGAAAGACGCAACATTTGTATGAGACATTAGGAATAAATTCTTCCCTGTGAGGGTGGGGAGGCCCTGGCACAGGTTGCCCAGAGAAGCTGTGGCTGCCCCTGGATCCCTGGCAGTGTCTTGGAGCACCTGGGATAGTGGCAGGTATCCCTGCCCATGGCAGGAGAGTTGTGACTGGGTGATCTTGAAGGTCCCTTCCAACCCAAACCACACTGTGCTTCTGTGATTTTTAGCCCATATTCTTATCGAAGTTTGTTAAGTAGCTTTCAGCACAGAAGAGCACGGCAGTCGTCACTTATTTTGAACAACATTTCCACCCACTTTGGACGGGAAATTGCTTGGAAGTGCTGCAGGAGCCCTGCAGGAGCCCTGGCTGCCTCTGGTTTTGTGGGGCCCAGCAGACAGCGTGCCAGGGAGCCACCGCTCCTCTTGGCCGGCACGAGGGGGGACAGCTCCAGCCATTGAGCAGAAGGCAGCAGGAGGCCCTGGAGCAAACAGGGCTCCTGCCTGCAGGAGCTGGGAACCACAGAGAGACGCAGCCCCGCGGCGATGGATGCCTGTCCCAAAACCACACACCCGCAGGCACAGGAGAGACTCCAACCTGCCTTTCCTCAACCACTGACCACGACTGTGGACCAGCTGGTTTAAAACCTTCCTGCTTCAGGCAGGAATTTCCCTTCAGGAGGGAAAACCTGGATGTAGACAGCAAAATCAGAACAATTCAGTCCTTGGTGCCACAGGTCGTTAGCTGAGAAGCACCCGTTGAATTTACAGCTTCACTTCTGTGCATATTTAAGCTGTGCCACTGGGACTTACAGTATTTCACTATCAGTTTTACTAAAGGATACTAAAAAGCCCAGAAAATAAAAATCTAAACAAAATTAAAGAAACTTACCAGCAACAGCAGCACATCCTGTATTATTCAGCAGCACATTAAAGTGACCAAGAGAAAAATTAAAACTATTCTAGACCATGCAGAAAAAAAACCCCTATCCTCAATTCTTCTAGTTTTGTCCCAATTAAATTATAGAAATTACTTTAACAAAAATGCCAGTTTTCCTTTTATAGTATATATTATGACAGCAACCAGCCTGTTTTTTTCGCATTACTTTCCTCTTACGAACTCCTTAGAATGTATGTTCACAGAAATCAAATTTAAGCTCAATTATGAGTACTGCTAGTGGGAACAAGTTTCTGGGAAACAATAAGTCATTCTAGCAACATACACACGTAGAGAAAATACAGCTTTTCATGCTACATTTGACACAAAATAAGTTCCTTTAAAATTTTATAATGATATATGTATAGCACACTTTAATGAAAACATTACTGGCGACTGATGGCATGAAACAAAGTCAACCAAAATGAAACAGTAAAGGAAGCTTGCAGTTTAAAGACAGAACAAAACAAAAACTTTATCAACAATTTGATCTCAACCACCTGTAAATGGTATCCAATAAATCAAAGAAGCAAGTTAGGACTCAGAATTCTTCTTATGAGAACAATCCACCCTCACAACCCAATAAATCTTCGTAGGTAATGGTGAATTAATTTAGAGCTCAACCCGGTTAAAACTTAATGGATAAAGGAATACAAAAACTCCCCAGAAGAAAGTGCATAACTCAGGATATTACTGTGGCTTCACAGGTTGTCGCACAGCTCCTGAGTTCTGTGCGTGCTGCCAACCTGCACAAAGCCAATGAAAGGTAAAACCACATGGCTCAGACTCAGAGATTTAAGCATGGATAAAGTACACATGGCAAATGGTGGAGTCCCCATCCCGGGAGGGATTTAAAGGCCGTGTGGATGTGGCACTTGGGAACATGGGGTCGTGGTGGCCTTGGCAGTTCTGGGGAAATGGTTGGACTTGGAGGGCTTTTCCAATCTAAATGATCCTGTGATTCTGTGAAAAGCATGGGCTGCATGCTGAGCTATCTAGATAACCCAAGCTGTGTTCGGGCATTCCCATGTCCCAAACAAAACCCTCTGCCAGTCAGTGCCACATGGTACCTGCAGTCACCTGACACACAGACTGGAACCTGCCTTCTCAAAATCCAGACAAGCACCAAAACAACTCTGAAACCTCCCATACAAACAAAACTCACTGAAGTGTTTACGTTAAACATTTTTTTCTTACTTTTGAAATACAAGAATACAGTCAGAAAACCCAGGTAGCAATTTAATTATTTACCTGCTCTCTAAGGAATATGACTCCAGGATAAAAAGTGCTACAAAGTTTTAGGGGACTCCCGCTGACTCTTGGATAACCAATGTACTTATAAGTCAGTTTTATTTATATTTTATGAAGTTACAGAGTCACAGGATCATCCAGGTTGGAAGAAACCTTTAAGAACTTCTAGCCCAACTGCAAACTGGACCAGGATTATGAAGCTTTCTAGTATTTCTCAAGTCAGAAGGACAAAGTATACTCCCTCTGTCCCCACCATTAAGTTCCAGCAGCTGAGGAACTCCACCTCAAAACTCCCAGATGAAAACACGCTATTACTGCTCTTCCATGGGCTTGCTGGAAGGACAACAAATCTTGGAAAGAGAACCTCTAAGCAATCACCGCAACTTAAAACTCCATTTTATCAGTTCAGGCTCAGAAGGAAGAACAGATACAAACCTTGTGTGTTCTTGAAGGACATGATGGCTTGCCTGTAGGGGTTTGGGCTGTCTGGAGCATCTGTCAGGTTGGCCAGGACCAGCAGCAGCAGCAGGCTCTGGCTGGCCAGAGGGGAGCACTGCTCCAGCTGCGCCGACGCTTTGCTGCCCACCCCACCCAGTGTGAACACCGTCCACAGGCCAGCTGCAGAGAAAAAAACAACAAATAACAGGTTTGGTCATATCTTAATAAACAAGGCTTCTTTAGAGGGTAGGTTTAGATTAGATATTGGAACAAAATCCTTCCCTGTGACAATGGTGAGGCCCTGGCACAGGGTGCCCAGAGCAGCTGTGGCTGCCCCTGGATCCCTGGCAGTGTCCAAGGCCAGGTTGGACGGGGCTTGAAGCAACCTGCGACAGTGGAAGGTGTCCCTGCCCATGACAAGGGATGGCACTGGATGAGCATTAAGGTCCTTCCAGACAAACCATTCTCTGATTCCACAACTGTACATTGTGCATGTACAGCTCCAGTAGTAAGGCATAATGTATAAAGCCAATGTCATGTCCCCAAAGGTTGCTTGAAAATACTCTCATTATGACACTGCTTAAACTTTGATGTTTGAGCCTCAAATGCAGAGTCATTTTCACACTTACAGCACTAAAAAGAATTAACTCCAATACTAAACCACTGCATTTGAAATGCCTGTTCCTAATTACAGGAGCCTTGGTGAACCCAGATGATCAGCTACATGCCCAAATACTGATTAGAGGAGAAGCAGCATCAGAGGAGGATTAAAGGACTCCCCTCACTCCTGTCCAGCAAGTCCATTAGTCCTTATATCCTTGCCACTGCTCATGGGACTGTATTACAGCACTGAAAAAAACTAGGAAAAGAACCAAAACTGAAACAGAGACGCTGCAGACTCAGCATTATTGGGGTACAAAGTCAGAGGAAAGGACAAAACCTCTGCATTTATCCCATCTGGGCTCTTGATACATTCACTCCAAGGGGATAAGAAGCAGCCCCTCCCAATCACACTACTGTATTAGATCCATCCCTAAATGCCCACCTAGCAGGTCATTTTTTTGAGATCATCTTGAAATTTTATGACAGAGACTGAGCATTTCATCAAATTATTCATTTAACAGGTCAAAGCTTTGAGTTATACAGGGAAAAAAAATAGTTGCTTCTACTTAAAAAAAGGTAAATCCTTATTTCCTCTTTTAATTAATGCCTGAATCAAAAATTAATTACAACACACATTCTTAAAGAAAACAGAAAAATTAAGCAAGTTTAGTTTCCAATCTTCTAGTCTGCAAGATTCAAAGTGTAAATGATGAAAATCCTGTAAGCCATTTGAATGCAAAACATTAAAGTATAACCAACAAAAGAATTTCAAGTACTCTTAGCCCTACAAATTTCAAGCCATCCAATGAGTATTTTTCTTCAAACATAATTATACAGTCAGATTATATAACAAACCAATGCTCCCTCATTAGGACAATTGCAGGGCAATTACTGCCATGTCATGGGCAAGGGAGCTAATGCCACTCAGTGTTAAACAGCTCGAGGGAGTTCTTATAACAAAAAGCACTATAATTGCAGCCTTCTTATCAAAAATTTCATGTTACATTAATAACCTTTTATTGCCAGGTTTTTCATCCACTGTCCTTATCAGAATGAATGATGCTGACCATGAAGTTAGTTTTTAAGCTCACATGAGTTAACCGGAGAGGTAACATGCAAAGAAACTATTTTAAAAACCCTGAAATAATTGTACATTTATCATTACATGTTAAATAAATTAAAATTCATCCCACTTCCTTTCTTAAACTTTAGTATAGTTCTCATTTTTGATTTTCCACCACCCCATCCTTCTGTGGCTGGCATCTGCCATTACCACACCTTTCCTCTCAAGAGTTAGGAAAAGAGGGATATGGCCAAAACACTGGTGATTAATCTGAATCTTCCACCAGGGAGAATGAAGTCACTAAGTCCGAGAGAAATCTGCACATTAATATGTGACCCAAGTAACCTCCTGAAGTTCTCTCGTGTGTTGGCAAGTCCTCCAGAAAACCAATCCCATGTAACAGGTTCATAAAATTCCTTCCACTTGCAAAGGGCAATGTCACTTTAGGTGCTAAGTATTGGCTGGTGCTCCCAACATACTCAAGTTAAATAAGTTTTAAAGGAATATATTGTTTCTGATCATAAACATCAGATTAAAATGCTAAATAGGTAAAGAGCCTGGGAAGACAGAGAGACAGGCAGTTTCTAGCTGCATGTAGCAGTATGTTCACAATACCTGAAATATTACTTTGTTAAAACTAGTTTTATATGTATGCATATTTCAAAATTACGGAACTATATTTAACTTCTTTAACATGCAAAACAAAGTAACTTACGCTGCACTCCCTTAGAAACTTTCCTCACTAACTTTTCAGATCTGAAGTTAACAGAAAACTTAGAAGAATATACACCGATACAGTGTGCCAGAATAACATTTCAGATTCTGTTTCTTCAGAACATCACAGGGAAAAAAACAAAAAACCAAAACCAGAATAAAAGGGAAAAAAAATCCCATGTTTAAAAGGGATGAAGGCCAGGTTGGACAGGGCTTGGAGCAACCTGGGATAGCAGAAGGTGTCCCTGCCCATGGCAGGGGGTGGAATGAGATGAGATTTGAGGACCCTTCCAACCCAAATCATCCTAGGATTCCATGATTCTATGAAAATTCCTGTTTAAACCAATAGGATAGCCACAGATGGCTGCAACAGTACTAGATCTGCCTGGCATCATTACAGGCATGAAGAGAAATTTGCCTAAATGCTTCAACATATAGACAGATTTCTTTCACATTGAGATTTTATTTTACTTCTATCCTCTTGCCATTTTTTTATATATCACAAAAGAAACAAAAATTCCAGACGCTTTTGTAAAGCTTTCTACACCTCTGGAAGGAGGCAAAGGAAAGCTAGGGTTCTCAAAACGAAACCACTAAACTGTGAAAAGGAGGGAAGGGTAGATTACCTGAAACACCACTATGAGGCAAACTGCTTCTGAAGATTTACAAAGTCTTGAAAAGGCTCTACAGTACCAAATACTACCTTTCTAGTCCTAATTATAAGCCTGATGACGTCAATAATCCACAACCCCTAAAACAGTCTCCTTCGTGTTGTTGTCGTTTAACATCACACAGCCAGTCATTCTCTCCTTTCTGGTGAGATGGGGGAGAGAACTGACAGAAAAGGCAAAACTCCTGGGTTGAGATGAAGAATAATTCAATGGGACCAAAAAGGAACGGAAAATGATGATGATGATGATGATGATGATGATGATGATAATAATGTTGATAAACAAATACACAGAGGAAGTGATGCACAGGAGGTGATGCACAATGCAGTTGCTCACCACCTGCTGCAGACCCTGAGCAGTGTCCACCCACCCCTGGCCAATACCCCCCAGTTTTATTGCTGAGCATAACAGGATATGGGATATTCCTTCAACCAGTTGGGTCAGCTGTCCTGGCTGTGTCCCCTCCCAGCTCCTTGTGCCTTAAGGAACCCTGAAGCTCATCCCGTTCCTGCCCCTGCCATGGGCAGGGACACCTTCCACTCTCCCAGGTTGCTCCAAGCCCTGTCCAATGTGGTCTGGAACACTTTCAGGGATGGGGCACCCACAGCTTCTCCAGGAAACCTGTGCCAGGGCCTCAGCACCCTCACAGGGAGGAATTCCTTCCGAAATTATGAGAAGCTGACAAGTCCTTGATTCAGTGTAAGCACAACTTAGCAACAACTAAAAAATGAAAGTGATATCAACATTACCTAGCACTGCAACTCTATCCAAGCAGAAAACAAGACAAATATTTAGGTATTTGGATCACTTATTTAATTTATACAATTTACTGTTTTCTGCAGAATACTTTTAATTGCATTCCTCTAACATTTGTCCATCGTTTCTGTGTCCAGATCCGGGCTCCCCAGTACAAGAGGGACATGGAGATCCTGGAGAGGGTTCAGTGCAGAGTGACACATACGCTGATGGGCCTGGAGCATCTCCGTGCCCAGGCCAGGCTGAGGGAGCTGGGGCTGCTCAGCGTGGAGAGGAGCCCCAGCTGAGAGGGGCCCTCAGGCCTGGCTGTCCCTGGCTGCAGGGAGGGCTCAGGGCAGGGCCCGGGCTCTGCTCCGGGGCCCAGCAATGGCACCAGAGCCACGGGCAGGGCCTGAGCCCAGGGAGCTCCCCCTGCACAGGAGGCAGAACTGCTGCCCTGGGCAGTGCCCAGCCCTGCACAGATTGTGATGAGCAGGTGTGGAGTCTCCTCCCTGGGGATATTCTAGAGCTGTCTGGACACAATCCTATGCCCTGTGTTCTGGGACGATCCTGCTGGAGCAGGGAGGTGGGGTCAGATGTCCCACTGTGGGCCCTTCCAGCCTGACCAGCTCTGGGATTCACTGATATAACTTTATTTCTTGACTCAGTACCACGTAGAGCCACATTGCTAGAAGTTTTGTCAGTTACAGAAATGTAGAATTCTGCCAATTATTTCTGAGAAACATTCGAATATTTTGATAAGGAACTGACTTCTTTTACCTTTAAAACCAAATGAACAGATTCATTTTTGCCCTTCTTTTCCACCAAACTCGCCACCATAGATTTTTTTTCCCTGTTCATACAACTCCGTGTAACGCAGAGCAAGAAAAGCAGGTCATAAGAGCAAAGTACGTTATTTTGCAACAGAGAAGCTGAGATCTTCTGTAAGATGGCTGGAAACACAGTTTACAGCCATGAAAACAAACCCAGGACTTTAATCTAGTTTGACAGTCTGTGAAACAACACTTAATGGCAAAATGAAGTTATGACACAGTCATCAAAATAGAACTTTCTTTCACCTGACTGTTATTTGATGTAAACACAACTCTGCAGAAATCTCAGCCTAATGCCTGGTCTCTGTTACACAATGAGATACAAATAAGGTTCATGTTTGTACCGACTTTGAGAAAAGTTTAAACGCACTTATTTATAGCTTCACAAGACCAAGAAGAATTTTAGGAGCTTGATTTTGAAGACATTTTGAAACCAGGAGTGCAGAAGGCACTCTAAAAACTCATTACACTCATATAAAGCATTGCAACTTATAGTCAACAACTTCTAACACTGTCTACCATTATTCTAAGTCAGCAGATCAACGGACTGTGAGCTATAATTGATTTTCGAGCTCTCCTGGATTAGTTATTAAACTAGTTGTAATTCTTCTGCAAAACGTGTCTTATTCACCTTTCAACCTTCAGTGTCAAGCCTCGGAAGACAAACTCTCTGACTTCTCATGCTGGACAGAGCATTAAATTAATGCTGAGGAAATTGTAGTTACTTATTTCCAAGTTTCTTTCTAGGAAATTAATATTGTTTGGGGTTTTTTTAATCTAATAGTAGCTGAAAAATTCAATTAAAGTAATCACTGAACTTCAACCTTTCCTTTGAACGTCCTTCATTGCATTTAAATATAGGCATTAAATTGCAATTAATACTGGCAGAGCCTTTTTGATTATGGTGCTGTCTCTCCTCACTGGAGCTTGGCAAGAGGGCAGATCCTTCCCTCATTCCACATCCCATAACCTGTGTCCTCTCAAACATATTTAGCATCCTCCCAATGAGTTTTTTATTGCTTTTGAAATTATTTTGCCGAGGGCACCAACTTGAGGTCCAGCCCCAGGCTGCTTTTGAGACTGAATAGGACAAAATAAGAATTTTAATAGACATGAAGATCTTCAAAAGGTCTGTTGATCTCCCCGTCATTCTGACATTTCCGAAACAACAATCCTGCTCCCCTGTTGCAAAAATGGAAAGAATACAAATAGATGAGGCTACAGAAGTTGGCAAAACCAGTGTTAAATATCAAAAAGAAAACTCAACCACAACGAAAAAAGCCCAACAGAACAAATCTAACTTACGGTTAGTAATACATCCAGGTCAAACCCTAGCTCCCCATTCTGCTTTCCTATTTCTGAAGCTTTTAGCATCTGGAAGATTGTCCAATGCTGCAATAGCATCTAAGGCATCACTAAACACAGATGATGAAGAGCTAAAGCAAAAGTGATTTTCATTGCATCTAATTGATACCATCATGTACTTCCTCCACCAAACCCAATAAATAACGTATTATTAAAAAACATTACAATTACCGTTTAATTCTTATTACACTCAAGGAGCAGCACTGGGAACTTGAGTGTTGTTTTTTTTGTTTAACGCTTATTATGTGTGTCACATTTCTAAAGTCAATTCAATGGTTCTCACACTGTGGTCTGATGAACACTTTCTGGTGGCCCATGGAGAGCTGGCAGTTCACGTTGTGCTGGCTCTTGTCCTTGTTTCCAGCTGCTACATTGTGTTAGAAGAAAGCTAAAAATACATAAATACTTTCCTACGATTACTTTTCCATGCAAGCAATTTCTCAAGTTGCCACAGGGATGTTATGTGATAATGAATGGGAGAGGAAAAAGAGGTCCATGGAATCATGAAAGGGGATCAGTGAGGCAACTGCTGTATCAGGAACATTTTACACTTTATAAAGCACATCTTCAACATCTCAGATCTTTAGTTAAGGAACTTAAACTGCAAACTGTGAGAAACACAGGGTATACTTGCTTAAAAGACTATAAAAACAGCAGAGGGAAGTCCTATTGCAGATTTGGGAGGATTCATTACAGAAAGAAACTAGCAAGGCTGAAGTACAGGAAATACGGAATCATTTTTACGTGGTTTATGAACCTGCATATTAAATATTCCATTCTCGAGCAACATTAAACTCATGTGTAGCATAAACACGCTGGCTTACACACAAACTACAACCTGTGATTGAAAAAGTCAATCTGGTGACTATAGACTTTTTAAGTAGGGAAACTATAAAACCCAGAAGCACAAAAATGGCTGTCCTAAACACTACAGCAACTTTTTGTTTGCAGTCACTCTTTAATTGCAGTAACTTTTTCAGCTGACACAAGTTCTCATTAATGACAGGCTTTTGCAACATTTCACCTGGCATGGTAATACAAACGGCAAAAGTAACAATTTTTAATTTTCAGCAGCATTTTTCATGCTCTTCATTGTCCAGCACTGGACTTACAGAATTAACCCAAACTAGCTTGAGACATAGGAGAAGTTTTACAAACAGCTATAAATGAATAGCTTCTGGACATCACACAGTCCAGCAAAAGAAATTCGTATTCTAGATAACTGGTAGGCTAGCTGCTCTCTAAGTCATCAGCAGGCTGCAGCAGGAATTCACGCGTGGGAGACACTAAATTTAAAAGCATTTTGAGACAACAGCTATGTACTAGTCCATCTTGACTCTATTTCTTGTCTGGAACACAGGCATGGCACATGATGTGGATCAGAGTAAATGTGTGATCACTTGGAACTGCATATTCAGGCTTAAAATCCCATCGAACTACCACTTAGTCCTTAGTGCAAGGTCAAAGTCACACAATTTACACAGATCAGTGCCATGGGCTTTATTTCAGGTGCTGTGTTATATTTCAGCTGCTTTACTACTATATTTTAAGTATTTAATACCTAAATACTACAGGAAAGTGACTGAAATGCTATAGAAAGATTAAGTGCATGTTTTAGATTACTTCTTTAAACGTTAAAAAGAATTATAGAAGTGATTTAAAAACCAAGTTATTTTTTTCTCAACAAATCACTGCAACAGAACAACTGCTCTATATTTCACAGATTTCAACTGGCTCATTGAAATACACGACTGAGTATGACTTAATTGTTTGAGGGTTTTCACACCTAATAACACTATTGTGTAAAGGAGACCAGTATTTCATCCTCCTTGCCAAGAACAGCAGAAGGTAGTTGTTTCTGTGGAGCCAAGCTCTGCAACACCAGCTCCCTGCCTGCCCCACTCCTGGTCACAGCCTCTCCAGGAACAGCCAAGCTCATGTCTCTGTGTACCCACACATTTAAAATACATCCCAGGCACTCCCTTTTTTGATGATCCCATTGCTCCCAGTGCTGCAGCAGGACAGGAAAGCCACAGGGAATGGCTGGGGTGTAGGAGTCACTGGGGAAAAGACAGCCCAGGAAATCTCCGCATAAACCTTCCAAAGCCAGAGAAGCACTGATGAGTCTGAAGTGGCCGGGGCTGTGATGTCATTAACACATTCTGGAAACAGTTTTTTAGGAAATGAATCATGGAAGCAAGCGAAATGCAAAGATGTATTAGGTAACTGTGTCCATCCCCTACTCATGCAACAGTGTTCCCTCCAGTACAGCATGTTATTCTATCCAGTCCAATTTTAAGGGACTAGTAATGGAGCTTGAACCACATCCTTTGGGAAGAGTGTTCCATAATCTAATAAACCTCAATGTTAAGATTTTTTTTCTTAATATGCAGCTAAGCATTACTTTGTTCAGTTTCATCTACTTGTTACTTTAAGTGGTTCTATGTAATACCATAAAACATTTCTGCCCCAGTTCAGTGTTTACAGCCCTTAAATAAAAGGCACAGTCAGGTCTCCTTTGTTGCCCAGCCAAATTACATACACACATTTTTCTTTCCTTTCTTTTAAAGTCTTTTCCAGTTTGCTTCCTGCAATTAATCCCAGCTCCAATACTTTGCACGACCTTTCAAATGTCATGGAACTGAAAAAGATTGCAAACACTAAATTGCATAGACTGATAAATAAGCATATCCCTCATTTCACTGTGAAAACAGTGTTTATTTCATTTTAAACTATTAATCTTCATTTTTATCACTAGATCTCAGGGGATCTTTACTGTGACATCTGAAATGATCCAAGCTTTCCTTGGGGCAGGAACCCCTTTTATTGTATTATAACTCTTTTTCTTGTTTTGAACTCTAAAATAAGGAGACAATCATCTTCTCCCAACACCGTGAAGCTCAGCTGCAAACTTGCATCCTCCTGAAAGCTTTTGACACCACTGAGGTATCAGAAATGTACAAAGATACCCACAAAAAAGTATTCCATCTGAAAAACTACAAAACATTCAAAACCAAAGTCAATACCTGTAAACTCAGTGAAATCTTATTACCTATAACTATATATATTATTTACAGTTGGACTTTATGATCTTTGAGGTCTTTCCCAACCTTAACGATTCCATGAGTCTATGATAAATCTAACATTTCCAGATGGGTTCTACCTCTCTTACTTGCCCAGAGATGCTGAAGCTCAGAATAGCTTTTTTAGCTGGAAATCCCTGATGACATTTTTATTATATGTAATTGGAGTATGAGTAGTAGACATACTCAGAGACAGACACCTTGAAGAATTAAGTAAAGCAAATTACATAACACACTCCTGAAACAAAAGGCCAAATAAGGCTGGGAATAACTCTAATAAACCATTAATTCACTTTCAGAAATATATTAAAAATAACTACAGGAAGGGAACATCTTAAACAAGGAATCTTCACATTTTTATTAGCCCAACTCCCGGCCTGTTGCTGGCAACACCTATTTCAACTCCTCTGGACACAAGTGATACAATTTCAGAGATGGAACAATATTCCTGATGCACATTTGAAGACGGTCCAGTATAACTGAAGCTGCAAATCTGACCACAATATCAAGAAAAAAATAAATAAAGGTTTTATGGTATTACACAAGAGCACAATACCACAGTATTATGACTACTTGGAACCTGGGTAACTAAGTGCAAGATTGAAGAGAGTGAGAGGAAAACGAATGAGAAATGTGGGAAAAACTGCAAACCCACCCAGTGTTGGGTTTAATTTTAGAGGAGCTGTCTGACTCAATCATCTATCAGCCTTGGAACAGCGAACCTCACGCCAACAACAAGTTCACATAGTGAGACATTAAAAGTTGTTGAATGGTGGGGTTTGGGGGCTTTTTTTGGTTTGGGTTATTTTGGTGGGATTTTGGGGAGAGGAGGTTAGTTCCTGGAGGGGTTTTATTTTTATATTATTATTTATTGAATTATTTTTGTTTTTAATAGGAAACGCCTCTGGCTTTTGCCCAGGGTACCATCCTGGTACTTTATGGCTCTTGTCAGAATGCAGTGAATGAGTATAATTCTACCAATAGTGGAACTTCCAGTAACATTTTCTGTCAACTCTGTCAGGCAAAATATGAGGCAGAAACAAACACAGAAACATGTTACAAAATAACCATCTTGGCAGTATTATTTTCAAATAGTGCTAATCAGGTTATTGATATTAACTAGTGCTTTTGATGTAGGACTCTCAGGAGAACTTCATCACCACACAGAGGAGGGAAGGGTGAGGAAGAAATCCAGACAACCAATGAAAGAAGTGACCTGTAAAGTTGCTAGACAGGTCAAGGCAACCAAGAAATTACTTTTCCAGAGCAGTTAGATTTTTATATTAGTTAGTGAGTTTAGCACACTGCTCTTGTTGGCTTGTTGTGACTGCAGGCATTCAATTCACCTGTTTCTTGAGACATGAGAGGAACAAGATCAAGTGGCTTCTGGGAAAGTATTCCTCTAAAACATTCTGCTTAACAGCCTAAAAAAATATAATAAAACTGCAAAGAGGCAAGGAAGACTTAAGTTTTTCTGGACTCGACTGCCTAAATCACAAGATAATTTTCATCTTTCTGTTTCCTTACTTGTTAAATGTATGCAGCTCAACTTCCATGGCAAAGATCACGACAAGATATATCCCAATTCCATGACAAGATACATTCCTTGCTGGTGGACTTGAGAGATCATTCTTGCCACCACTCAGGGGGTCAGATCAAGGTTGCCATTCAAGTCTCCTATGAAGATAGGCTGGGAGAGCTGGGGGTGTTCACCTGCACAAGAGAAGGCTCCAGGGAGAGCTCAGAGCCCCTGGCAGGGCCTAAAGGGGCTCCAGGAGAGCTGCAGAGGGACTTGGGACAAGACATGGAGGGACAGAACACAGGGAATGGCTTCCCCCTGCCAGAGGGCAGGGACAGATGAGATATTGGGAAGGAATTCTTGGCAGCCCAGGCAGGTTTGGAGCCCCCATCACTGGAGGCTTCCAAGGAACACCTGGACATGGCACTCAGTGCTCTGACAAGGTGAGGATCAGGCACAGGTTCAACATGATGGTCTTGGAGGAGTTTTCCAACCTCAACAATTCTGTGATTTTGTGAAAAAAATTACCTTCTCCTTTCTCCAGCCTGTTGCTCACATGCCAGGTAAGAGATCCCTACCTCCTCTTTCTTCTCCTATACAAAACTAAGGAATATCAGAGCAAAGTCAGCACAGATCTGCTTCCCTCCCAGACCAAAGTTTCACTCCTCCAAACTTGTGAAGCACCTCAGCACTGGTACCTGCAGCAATTCCAGCCAGCATCTCTATCAGCCTTCAGGAGAGCATTCAAAAACAATTAAATAAAACTCCTAATATAAGCACAGCTGAAAAACTCAGAATTACACAGCTTAGGAATGCTCTAGCTGCCACCCATATTCCTCAGAAGATCTGCTCACACTCCTTGGAGCCTGCCACCTCTCTGCAGTACAATGGGCATGTTATTTTTTAACCCATTATGTCTCTATCTTTTGTTTAAGAGGTAACATTTTGTTTGTGTGAGGTAACTTCTTCCTCTACACTACCTGCTGCACCAAGGAAGAGGGAAACTCTTCCTGTTAATTCTCTTGCTTGAAACCTGGTCTATCAGCAACTGGATGAAGCAGAGAAAGTCTCCCCTGGATCCTGGAACAGGCTCATGGACCTCACGAGGGCTGCTACACCCCAAGCCTTACTGGCACGACGCTCTGTGGAACACACTTCATGAAAACTCAACGTTTAGACAATTCTGCTGCCAGTTTTTCAACAAGTTTCTGCTCAACGTATGCAAACAGCAAGTTCTGGGACCTTGTAACTTGGCCAGATTTAGTAAACTTTAAGAGGGATTGTAAATGGCACATCTCTATCCACAGCTTCGCTCCCCTAAGCCCCCCTTCCCAAATCTCAAGAGACTGTTCCAAGGCATGAAGGCTCTAAAACTCCTCAATAAAACAGATGTAAGAATTCAGCATTGGTTAAGTAACATTTTTCCCTAACCTCATTCTCAGAAACAGAAGAACTGTTTTCAATTAAAGCAGTGCCAAAAAAATTTAACAACAAAAAAAAAAATCTTAAAAAAAGAGCCTAAGGAAGATACTCAGCATGAAAAGTTTCATCACAAACAACTGAAGTCTGAAAAAACATTAAGAGCAATTGAAAATTGGATTTCACTACAGAAAGTGCTCTATAAGCTTATCTTGAGGCATCAATACCAGCTCCAGCCATACGAACATTATTAAAATGGCAGTTTTAATGATGAAGCGTTGAGGAAAGCGGCAGTGCTGAGGAATGAAGTCCTATCCCCAGAACAAGCGTGCCACAGGCAAAACTCTTCATTATCTTGACTAGCAGAAAATGCCTCCTCAGCTGAAAGAACCCAGTGTCCCTGCTCCCTCTCAGAGCGGGGCGTGAGCTCCTGCCAAGGCTGACGAGCTGTTTTATGTCAGCACCTGCCCTTTGGCTCCGCACTCGGCACTGACATCAACTCCAGCGGCATCAGACAGGAACACGTTTCTGTCACCAGACACCACGGCTGGACCCGCACCAACAAAATAGAGCTGCAACACACGAAACACTGTTTGAAGCCCTCTTATGGATCCAACACCAACTGAATTCCCTCTCTTTTGGGTCGATGGCCAGTGCGGAGGGGATGGTGTAGGGAAAGGTTTTGGTGTGTCAAATTCACTGACTACAAAAACAGAACACTATGGGGCGGAGAAAAACGCTGGCTAAGTATTACTGACTCTGCCTGCATATTTTTTCCCAGCAAAAATTGATAGTTAACATTGAAACATGTGCTAACACTCATCAACTTTACTATTAAAGACTAAAATTACATATATAGTATTGAGAAAGTTTTCATTCCAAATACTGATTTGCCAATTTATGGAATGAATTACATAAAGATTTACATTTATATGAAAAAATATATTTAGAGGCACTTTATTTTTTCTCTAGCATGCACGTTCAGTTCCATAATGTTTCATCTTCAGGAACCAAAAATGTTTTTACCACAGGCAAAGGGATTCCTCTGGGCTTTTCCTGTTCCTAAGCATTTTGCAATAGTGCCAAGCCATAAAGGGAAAAGAAGTTTGCTCTCTGGGAGCACAGTTAGGAAACAGTGAGGACAAGCCATGCCTGCCTCCTTGCCATCATCCACAGTGGGGCTATGCCTATGCCTTAGAAAGAGGAGTTAATGTAACTTTTCAATATAACATACAAAGCAATTCTCATTCTGTATGAGATCAATGTAGGAGTTAAAAAAGCAAATTTGAACAGCAGGACTGCCCTCGAGGGTGACACCTAGTACCACCACCTCCAGATTTCCATGTGGATCTCACTTGTGTGGAAGCCACTTGGCAATCCCAAGGTAGCCCAGGCAAGCTTTGTAGGCCTCCAGCATCAGCAGCTGCCCCCTGTGCAGAGACATCCTTTTTAGGTTACCAGGTTTTGAGTAGATAATTTGAATATTGTAATATTTTTCATAAAAAACATTTCTGCTATTCCAAACGTTCACAGAATCACAGAATGATTTGGGTGGAAAGGGACGTTCAAAATAATCTCATTCCAAACCCCTGCCTGCCATGGGCAGGAACACCTTCCACTATCCCAGGCTGCTCCAAGCTCCAACCTGGCCTGGAACATTTCCAGAGCTGGGCCAGCCATAGCTGCTCTGGGCACCCTGTGCCAGGGCCTCCCCACCCTCACAGACAGCAATTCCTTCCCAATATCCCATCTGTCCCTGCCCTCTGGCACTGGGAAGCCATTCCCTGTGTCCTGTCCCTCCATGCCTTGTCCCCAGTCCCTCTGCAGCTCTCCTGGGGCCCCTTTAGGCACTGCCAGGGGCTCTGAGGTCTCCTGGAGCCTTCTCTTTTCCAGGATGAAACTCACTCCACATTCCCACAACAATTATTCAGCAAACTTCATGGAAAATCACAAGTGCCACCAAACTGTTTGAGACAAGCTGACAGCAGGGCCTTGTGAGCAGGCCTTTTGCAAAGCAATTAGAATTAGCAAGATAAGACAATGAGAAACACCTATGTGCTATATTGACATCTTATAAAATCACCTGAAATTGTTTGGTAAGTAGGAATCTTACACACATTATCACATGAAAACAGCATGTTTTATTAACCTTGAAGCAAGGCCCAGCAGTTAAAACATGAGGATAAAGATCAGGACAGTGGAATTTTTATTTCCAGCTGCAATGTCAACTGATTGTGTAATTTTAGCCAAGCTCCAAACATGTTATTTCCTCTTTTTCCCCTATCTATAAAAACGAGAATTTTCTACTTAATAAGGGCCTTTACATCCTGATGCCCTCAGCCTGAATGTGCGTTGTTCCCGAGCTGATGTCCCAATTTCCTAAGAGATCTCTGACCCACTGAAGAGAGTCAGAGCAGATTATATACACACTGGGACTGATTGCACACTCACTGTGTATTTACATACAACTAGCTAATGATATAGATATATAGAACATATCCAATTACACAGATATAATTATATAGATATATAAAAAGACAGATCTTTGTTTGACAGATCCTCTCAGAATGACAATTGCTGAGAGAAGCAGTTCAATAAATATAAACTATTGAGGCTGAAATTAGAAGCCAGTAGTGAATTGGATGGATAAACCTGATGCCAAACTTGAAATTATGCAAGCCAAAACTGCTTTTTCCTAGGAATATTTTAATATTTTGTATTATCCACATTTCTACATATACATTTGCTTTAAAGTGTTTGCATATGTCATATTTGTGTATGCTGTATACATCTTATGAAACCACTTGAAATTGTTTAAGTGGGAATCTTACAAATTATCACATGCAAACAGCATGACTCCTAACTATATGTTATATTGCTGTAATATATTCTAGATTTATGAAACTATTTATTCTCATGTGTAACTTACATGTTTAATTTTTATATCTCTAGGTATTTTGATACCTAAATGGTATATTTTGTTTAAATACGCTGAATATATAGATACAGTACACCTTTATATTATTAAAGGTAAGTATGTTCATATTTTTCTGTATAGTCTATATTTTATTTGTATTTTATAGTTTTTCTATTATATACATACACATTCACACACAGAACTAGTGAGTACCAAATAACTGTCAAATGCTGTGGTGTCTAAAATGTGTCTCATTCTTGACAGAATTAACTTGATCCAGATTTTCCGTCCAGCTGAGAGTAAACTCTGCTGAAATCTCCCATATATCTACTTTCCTTTCTTTTGCAGACAAGAAAAAAGTCTTTGTTCCAAGGTCATGATGTGGCTGCCCCATCCCTGGAAGCGTCCAAGACCAGGCTGGATGGAGCTCTGAGCAACCTGGTCTAGTGGAAGGTGTCCTGGCCCATGGCAGGGGTGTGGAACTGATTCTTAAGGTCTCTTCCAACCCAAACCCTTCCACGATTCTGCAATTCTATGACCTGATTTTTTTCCTAAAAACAAACCCCCACCAGTCTCCCACACAGATTCATCCACAATCCGTAATTCAAGTGCTTTAACTATAAAACATTCAGAGGATTCTTCCAGTTTTCAAGTTTCTTATCAAAGGGGTATTTATTTTCCTAGTTAGCTATTTCAGAATAGCACTTAACCTAAAGATCAAGAAACAGATAAGAAAACAGGTACAGCTTACGAATTTCTAGGTGGCAATAAGACAACTTCAAGTCACCACGTGAGGGCTTAGAGAGGACGTCTCTGTTAGAGACCTTGAACAGACAAAAAAGCACCATAACTCAACTGCAGAGAAAGGAGACTACTAAATGTAAAAAGATTAGGTTTTTCCAAGTCAGGAAAGAAAAAGGTATATAAGCTTTGGCAAGTTCACTGCTAAACCAGACCCAGTTGAGCCAAAAGTAATTTGGGAACAGCCTGCTAAAGGTATAAAAATCAACAGTAAAAGCTTTTCCAAACAATCTGACAGCTCCTCAAAGAGGCCAAGAAGCCATAGAGGCCTTCAGGGAGCACCCTGGGAAGGTCAGGCTCTGGCAAATGAACTACTCTGGGTGCATTTCCCAACACTCTCCGCACACTCCATCAGCAGATCTGATACATGACCAGCAAAAGCAGCAACTGCTGTGGTGTCCTCTCTTGGCAACGGGTCCCCTCGAGCAGCTGAAGGCTCTGCAGAAGCCCAGAAGGTGAGGGGCTAATGTGTATGTCCCAAACACCAACAGCTGGACGGCTGTGGAGTCAGCAAAGAGCCAAGATCAGTTGTTGGAAACAATAGCCAAGGGTTGTTGATAAGAACATGCATGAGAAAGACCAGGATGTGGCTGCAGAAGGGGCCATACGGAGGAAGTGCAGCACTTTTCTGGGACAAACCCCCTTCCCTTCCCTTCCCTTCCCTTCCCTTCCCTTCCCT
>VZTI01000793.1:404938-428427 GCA_013397865.1 Struthidea cinerea
TTCCCTTCCCTTCCCTTCTCCTCTTTAAACCACCCCCTCCCTCTCTTCCCTTTCACTGTACTCCTTTATCCAAGATCCACCACCATGTGCTTATACTAGAAGAACAGGGACTAACACACCAATTTCAATGCCAAGTGTGTAATTCACTAAGAAAGCATCCTAACTTTGGTGGGCCCTCCGACCTTTGTCATTCCTTTTGACCACGAACATCTGGGTGCTCCCTTCCCCAAAAGTGTTGGGCATCACAGGCCCAACAGGAGGCTGCCTTTGGAGTAACAGCCTTCAAATGAAGGATCAGGATAAGATTCAGGAGGAAATTCAGAATTTTTTCAGAAATGAAGCATTTTTATATTGTCCCGCAAGACTCAACACCCACACCAAGCCCTGAAAATTTCACACCTAAGAATCCTCCCCACGGATACAACTGCAGGTAAGCCAAGCTGCTCTTGCTCAAGTTTAAGTAATTAAAAATCAGCAGTTACAGAAACACCTGACTCCACATTAAGGAATATTCCAATGTAGTTATAGCAGTGAAAGCTCCAATTCTAACCCAATACCAAAAATCATCATGAATTTGAGTAAACATGCCTTACACACTCAAGCAGAGCCTATGGACTGTTAACTAGCAATTAATTATCATTGCAAACAAGCCCAAAAGAAAAAACAAAGCAAAATAAGATACTGCTTAATTAATATACTTTTAAGCAAACACAGCATCAATTTGTTTGAGGAAAGCATGAACTAAAGGACTCCAAAATACATTCAGAACAAATTGGAAAAAGAAAATGTGCAATATATCAACTATTCCATTCCAAGCTTTCATTTCCTCCCACACCTCTCACACAGACATAAGAGTTTAATGATAAGACACCCCCACCACACACGATTGCAACTGATGGACTGTGGACCAATTTTAATTCTAGTTGAAAGCATTTGGCATTCTATCAGATTATAAAATCCTTTCATACGCATGTGGAAGGACACAATGACAGCTCCACTATGGACACCACGCTCCATGAAGAATTCTGTCTAGCACAATACCCATATTAACCAGACAGAACTATACATTTTAAGTTATACAGCCATTATTTCTTTTCAAAGCATGCCTCCTAAGGCAGAAAAAGTGACAAGACAAAGGGATTGATTTGTACATAAGGTGAAATGATTATTTAGTACTTCCTTTCCATCTTTAGTAATTGTATTGTGCTTGTTTCAAGTATGTGCCAAACCACAGTGAAAATCTAATTTAAAATTAATTAACTGGAGAACTCTACATACATGCCGAAACTAACTTCTACAAAGCTTCTATCCTTTAAAAATTGACTTCTGCAATTTGCAAATAGTTTTTAGCATACCAATAGGATGCTGGAATGACTTAAAAAATTACTCCAAATATTTGAGCATGCCATGAGTTTCAGCAGACTGGTGGTGGCTGTGGTGGGGAGAGAGAGTGCAAAACACAGAGGGGAAAAAAAGATGCTATTAAAAAGACAGGAAGAGAAACACTGTAAGAGTGATTGAGAACACATTATTTTCCAATACACCAACTGCAAAAGCTCATAAGGTTATTTTTTCTTCTTCCAGTGAAAATACTAAGAAGCCAAATGGCAAAGATAAACGTTTTCTATTTAGCAAGGACAAAAATTCCACAAGTAGCTACATATTATATGACAAATCATTATCCTGACTAGACAAACTACATAGGATTATATTTAAAACATTTTAGTTGACTACTATGGAAAATAATTATTAAATTTTATTCTCTATATATTGCTCAAAGTAAGTTTACCTTCAGTTCAGAAAAACTTTTATAAGTTGACAGAGTGCACCAAGGCAACAGGAAAACCATGGAGGAAGAGACAAGACTAACAGTTTACTACTTATTTTCTTCATATCACTTGATGCACTGATACAGTAAACTCTCACAGTCCCATGCGAGCTCATATTAAACATAAAGTATTTTCTATTCATCAAGCAGCACCAGCAAAAATGGCAAATACACCCAGACCAGCCACACACAATAGCTCTCCCTGCATTTGTTCATTTTAATGCTGCAATTAGATCACTCGGCTCTACCAAGTGCTGTCACCAGGACTTTGTTTTGTGACTGCTACAGCAGTTTAAAATTGTTTGTTTGGGAAACAGTACAACTTTTGCAAAGCTTCAGAGTGTTTTTGAACTCGGGATAGGGAAGGCAAGTATACCTCAAAAAAGGAAAAATTTATATAAATCTTCATTAATAAGCAATTTGAACCAATACAGTAATTATAACAAAAAAATGCACTGACAGCAGCCACAGCATGTTAAAAGATTGTAGAAAAATTAAACAGAACATTGGGCAAGAATAGGAACGTGGCTAATGAGCACATTTTCCATCTAGGCTAAGACTATTTCAGGACAACTCTCTTAATTGCAAAAATGTAAAATGCTGCACTTCCAATTGCATAAAGCCTTTACATAACAAGCAGTTCTCTAACCTAGATTACATGTGATTCCTGTCCAAAAACAACAGTGACAACAATCAGAGGCTCTATAGCTTCTGTCCATCTCCCAGGCTGCTTGCAGCAAGAAACAACACCACCTTGAGGGTGATGTTGTGCAGCAAATCCCAAACTTAACTTTTAACAGAAAAGACAGCACACAAAATCCCCGAATTCAAAAACAGGAGAGAAAGTCAAGGAGGAGAAAAAAGGCTGAAACCATTAGAGATTTCTCCACAATCTCCCAAAGTGGGATTATCTTTAAGCATGTTGGCAAAATCCACTCAATGATCACCCAGCTATTACTGAGATTGGCTGAAACAGCAGACCCGCCATTAGAACTTGTGTGCAGTTCTTACATTTGATTTTGGGAGCAGATGCTCCAGATGCTGTTTGAGAGAAACCTTAGAAGACCAATGCTGCTTCTGAAAATGCCAATGGAAGAACACCTTGCCACCTCTCAGTTCTCGGTCACAGGACAACTTAAAGAGGTTGACTAGAAGTCATCTCTAAAGCTTTATCATTACAGTCATCTGATTTATTCCACAAAATGTTTGGCAACAGGAAAGTTCATGGAGAAACACAGGAAAGGTCAGACTTAGTAGCAATTAAGTCCCCTATCTAGTCAAGAAAGGGAATGTGTCTGCTTGGTATAGTCCTAGACTTGCCATTACACAATTAAGGATTCTGCTTCATTAGGTGGGCTTTTTAACTCAAAAGAACTACTCCAGATTTCACAGATCATCAAATCATTATGGTTGGAAAGATCTCTAAGGTCAAGTCCAACCATAAATTCGTTGCTGTTCATTTGTTTGAGACTAAATGATTGGATCATTGAGGAAGCTTACAAAAAAGGTTACTTTCCTTTATGGAGATACAGATAGAATCACAGAATGGTTTGAGCTGGAAGGGACCTTCAAGATGACGCAGTTCCACCCCTGCCACGTGCAGGGACACCTGCACCACATTGCTCCAAGCCCTGTCCAGCCTGGTTTTGGACACTTTCAGAGAGGAGCCGCCACATACTAACACACAGAGTGGCTCATCACGAAGACCAGCCATTCTGTTTCTCTTCCCAGAAAGGTTAACAGCTTTGAGGACAGAACTTATTTCCAATATCCATAATTTCCACCAAGTTAGATTCCCCAGTGAAGATACAACTTTATGGTAAGTCTGGACTAGTGTCTGAAAAGCTCTGAAGTCAGCCACATACGTTTGGACAAAATGTTGTCTATGTCTTGCTCTCCATATTGTGATGGGAAAAGCAGCACTCACTTCAGCAGGACAAGGAGTGGCTTTGTTTCATTCTCAGTGCCCGAAGAGTATCTTGGGCTAACAAGCTCTACACAGCTTCAACCAAGTACTAATATCAAGAAGTCCAAAATCATTGTTCAAGACACTTGAAATTTCAATTTATCTGACTTTGCAACCACAGGCCAATCAACCAATTACTAGGAAGGGGAATCTTTATTTTTACTTTGTCCTCCAGGAGATTGCAGGTGATAAGACTTGCAAGCAGATGTTTAACTTCTGCTGATCAACTGTTTGGAATGGATGTTTGGGAACAAGACCTCCTGCTAGAATTTAGTATATACTGCACACTAGGACATAAAACTTCCTAGGAAATCTTCTGGATGAAGAAAATACATGTGTTTTTAGCAGTCTACTTACATATTTACAACTACTTTTTCTCTGAGGAGAGCGTTTCTAACCCAAAGGAATCTTTATTCCATTACACAGTACAGGTGTTGTTTCTGGTTAGATACACGCAGTTATACAAATCATTTTTGGACTAGTCACTAGGTCTCAGACGTATGATGTCAAATTCTGTCAATCAGAGCTGTCACAGGCATTCAAGCTGCTGTGCCTGACTGCCACCACCACCAAGATCATAAACAGTTTACTAATATATCCTAGTAAGTACCCTTTATGCAATTTATTGTTAAACTCATTACATTTTTAAAATTGCCAATTACTGTTTTACTTTCCAGACATGTTTTTATTGCAGCTGTTCTCTTATAATTTCAGAGGTTCCAAAATGTAAGTTTCCTGTAGAGGTAACTTCTCATGAATATCATCGCATCTGGCTCACCCTGGCACTACAGAAATCTAACGTAGTTCCAAACATTATATTTTGAAAATAATTCGGTTCTCTGTTGAGTAAAACTGTTTTCTTTTGACTTATTTTGTTCCTCTTGCCACACTTTTCTGTAAGAAACATCACTTAACACAAAAGACCCAAGTGTTTGCTGCTGACCACAGAAATGAAAGTTCTTCACAGTATTATTTAAATAACTCGATATGAAGAAATTCTAAACTTACATCTTAAGGTTTTAGCTCTTTCATCTGAAAGATGTCATGCATTTCCTCAGGACTGGAAGGGGCTGGGGACATTTTATTTCAACACTCCCACCAGACATCAACATACTCTGCGTGTGCTGTACCACATGACATACCTGGTCTGCATCTGGAATGTTGCACCCTCTGTCTCCTTCAAATGGTTAAGTTTTTAAACTATGCACTTCTTCTAACTGTGGTTTTCTGACTGTTTACAGCATAAACTGTGTAAAAAACCCAACACAGTTCAGCTGGTATTCTACGAAAAATTAAATACTCCTCTGTTTCCTCCATCACTATGAATTCAGAGCATGACCAAGAAGTGTCCCTACTTTCCTTGGAGCACTTCGTACCATTGCTAAAGCTAACCAGTTGAAAGTTTGGGGTCTCATCTCAAAAGACTTCCTCTGAAGCTGTTGGGATTCTGCACGAGTGCACAGTATCTCTTTGCACAACCAGACCCCAGAACCAGCACAACACATTGCAAAGCCATAAATACACATCCTTTGCCATGCAGAGGAACATGAAGGCTTTTATACCACACAATCTGCCATCATCATCTACAAAAATAACTCTTTACTTAGGAAGGAATTCCTGCCTGTGAAGGTGGTGAGGCCCTGGCACAGGGTGCCCAGAGCAGCTGTGAGTGCTCCATTCCTGGCAGTGTCCAAGGCCAGGTTGGACGGGGCTTGGAGCAGCCTGGGACAGTGGAAGGTGTCCCTGCCCATGGCAGGGGGTGGCACTGGATGAGCTTTAAGGTCCCTTCCAACACAAACTACTCTGTGATTCTGTGATTTTATGATTAATGGCAGTCCTGGGGGTTTGCTCCATTTCCAAAGAATGGTATAGATTCTGATATGTTTACACAAAACCTTCAGAAGTATTCAGAGAGTAATGTAAGACCAGCTTATGCACTTAGAAAAAAAGACTCTTTAGACATGCAGCCTGTAGTAAAATTTGTGTTTAAGAGCTTTACCAGTCCAAAAGAAAAGCTTGCAAGCCTGATAACTGCAATACAGGATCTTCCCTGAGAGCACAGAGAAAATAAAATAACGAAGATGGTTCTCAACAAATGATTCACTTCTCTCTTATTTTACTGGCTAATCCTTCTCCTCACTTTTTTTGAATCTCACTACATGAAGCAATGTATTCAGACAGCTATTACATGGTTGGTATAATAAGAACCAGTTGTGAAAGAGCTATTTCTTGCCTGCAAGGTCCTAGTTCATTTAAGCCCTAATTCAGATCTGCTGAAAACTAGTTTGTTCTAAAGGCTTAAACGAATGTATAAATCCACCTTTCCCCAAAGGTTCAAACCTAGCTGTATGACAGACATCACAGATAGACTTGTTTTGGAAGGGACTTTAAAGACCAGTTCACGCCACCCTCCTGACATATTTTGCGTGAACTAAGACCAACAGGAAAGTAAAAACTCTCAGTTCAGGCTGAGAGTACAGGCCTATGTGTTTATCAGCCACAGAGTCTCATACTGCTGAGCAAAAATCCAAAGTATTAGCTGGAATGGTAAGAAATTCAGTCTTTTAACAATTACAAGGAATTATTCGAGAGCTAGACTCATTCTGAAATTTTTCATTTAGACAGAAAATATTATCCTGTTCCTGACCACAATTCTCTTATGAAACCTAGTTTTAAATTTATTACCTACCCAATTCAGCGCAGGAGTGACAAGGTCTCAACTCTGTCATTATTAATATCCACAAAAGGAATACAGGGTTTGGATCCCAGCCAAGGAAAATCTGTCCATTGTACTGCAGCATTTCTACCAGCTACAATCTACCTCAAACCTCACAAAATGTTCAGAAAGAAGGGGGAAAGAGAGCAGTGCTCGGCACAAAGGAAGAAATACTATCTAGAGATCTAGAAAGGCCAAATATGAAAGCATTTGCTTAACATGCTAAATAAAAATAATGTGCAGGAGCCTGTCTGACCACTTGCTCTCCATTTGTCATGAGCAAGCCCCTAACGATATCCTAACGAAGGGAGGTTTTTACCATTAACTCTTGGACATACATTCACATCAGGAATGGGTTTACACCACAACAGTAATTTACATATAAGCAAGAGCCTTCATGTCAGCCAGCCAAGTCATCCCTGGGTTAAAGATGTCAGAGTCATCCTCCTACCTACAGCTACTCCACCTTCCCAGCTCCACACCGTCCCCATTCATTGTCTTACAGGACAGAAACAGAAGATGGAAAGGACCAGGAGACAACAGGGGAAACTCAATAAGGATTTGCTTCTGCGCCTGCCTCTCCAGCCTCTCATCTATCTAGTCCTTCCCTTTACTTTACACAGCTCTTAAATATACAATACTTAGTTTTATTAAACTCCAATATTTGTTGATGTAAGATAAAATGAATAAAGTTGCATTCCAGCTGTGGTGCTGGTAACATTTCTTCCCTCTTGCTCCAGCCCTTCACCCAGTCAGCAGCTGAGCCTGCACAAAAGCAGAACGTCACTTCAGTCTAAGCCACGTCCCCTCACCTGTGACAGTCGCCATCAACCAGACATTAACTGACAGAGCTTGGCAGCAGCATGGCTCTGGGCTTCATGTATATTCAAAATCCAAATAAAAATCTAATTACTTAGAAGCAAGGAAAAATTCACACTTTCCTATAAGGATAATAATTGAATTTCCATGTAATGCAGAAATTTATTTTTCAATAATGGAAATCTATTCTTTTCAACCAGGATGTCTATTCCTAGGTGCCACATTCTTTTCTTGTTAATAGTATTTTTCTTTCCCCAAAGTGAGTCACTCTGGAAAATGCCATTCGCTTGAAAGAGAAAAATTGACAAACAACCCCAACTGTCACAAAAATGAATGTTCATGCTTAGTGCTACAACTACCACATACCAATAACTTAAACCTCAATCACGACAGTACCAAATTACTCAACAATAGTAACTGGCCTCAGGACAAGGAAATAAAACTTAAATCTGCAACTGTGAAAATAGTTTCTACTAATACACTGCTAAGCACATGATCTGTTTGGCTTTGCTCTGCTTTGGCTGGGAAGTCTTTCGCAGAAAGACGGAAAAAGTTTTTGATGGCTTATTCAAAAGGAAAAATAGCCATTTATCAGGTTATGTAAAAATCTCATACTTGTGTTGGAAACTACAGTTTGGCAGAACACATTCAATTACCACTGGGTCTTCTAGAACATTAGGTAAAAAATAACGATGGTATAATCGCATTAAGGGTTTGTCTTTGTTGGTTTAAGACAAAGATTTTAGTCAAAGGCCTCATTAAATCTTAGATCATTCTGTGCAGAGCTTAGCTCCTCCGTGGGTCTATAAAAACAAGGAAGCACAACTACAATCCATAGAAATAAAAGAAAGATGGAAAGACTTCCAAGTTTTTTTATGCTTAAAAGTAGAGGAACATTTTCCCTTCTTGAATAAAAATTACTCATTAGAAACTACAGCTGTCAAAATGAAATTATTTGTGAAATCAACCCTCAAAATCAGAGTCAAACACTTCAGTCTATACAGGCAATACTGGAAGTATGAGCTCTTAAGAACACACCCAACAAGGCTCAAGGGAAAACATACTCTGAGCCACATACAGATGGTGTGTGGCTCCAGTGAGGTTGTAGTACCTCAAAATTACAAAATTAATTATAGCCAGGATTTTCATAGTGTTTCCTCTTATCACAGAATGGTTTGGGTTGGAAAAGAGCTTAAAGCTCCTCTCATCCCAGCCCTCTGCCATGGGAGGGGACACCTTCCACTAGACCAGGCTGCTCCAAACCCCATTCAGCCTGACCTTGAACACTTCCAGGGATGGGACTTCTCTTATCCTTCAAAATACTTTTGTCTCGCATTCTGCAAATTCAATGTATTCTTTGCATACTGACCACAATAAAAAAAATGCAAACAACTGAATTAAAACAAGGCTGCACAGGAAAATAAAAGCACAGTTTTATGATCTCAGTCAAGGACCAAAGCTGCTGTACACATCTGCAAGACTGCAATTTTGAACTGCAAACGTACACACAAACGCACACAAATATTTTCATTACAGATTAAAGAGAGTCAAGTGTTCATCTGATTCTGAGTTTTGGCGCCGGTCAAAGTTTTGCTTTCACAACACACTTTTGTTTTCCTTCATTTCCCTCAGAGATGCAGCAAAACCTACCACAGTCATCAACTCCTAAAAGGACAGTATTCTTTTGCACCATGCATGTTCAAAAGCCAGGATGACAATTTCTACTTGCATTAATGACTTGATCATAGAGGTAGTTAATCACCCATCTCCTTCTGGACAGGCGCTTAGCACTGGCAAGACGAATACCACTTTCTGCATGGAATATTCTTGTCTCGTAAGTACTACTACTAAATAAGTGTTCATCTGCAGGCTCCTTACGTAAACTGTTCTTTATATTTAAGCATTGCAGTTGAGTAGACTGACATCACAGATTAAAGCTTCTCCCAAGACAAAATTACTGAAAGGCAGACAAAACTGTTTCAGAACTTGAACTAATTTGATCGTGACACAGAACTTCCATACCTGAAACGTGCCACTCCTATCACGAGTCCATTCTATGCTCAACATAATTGGTATCACGTGAATGAACTCTTTCACCTTGTACATGTCAAAAAGTCTACCAGATTTCAGGAGTTATTTGGGTTAAAATACAGATTTTCCTTGCAGATGCACTAAAAAAAAAATCCATCATCATTTGTTTTGGGGAAGGAGCAGAAGATAAAGGTGAAAGGGAACAGGGAACTAAACAGAAAGTACACAGACACCCTTTCCTCTACCCTTGCTTTACCTATAATGCAGCAACAATAAAATAAATATAAAATCTTAAAGAAAAATGCAAAATAACATAATAACTTCACAGAACTGCTACTCCAGTAGCCTACTGGAGAAAACAAACCACCCAGAAAATGGAGCTAGCTAATCAATATCTCCAGACAGGCAGTGCACAGCATGGCCTTTTCATTCCTTTAGTCTTTACACACACGACCAATCAATAAAACCACAAAATTTAACTATTAAAAGGAGTTTCACACGCCAGGCAATGCAACTCCCCTGCTCCGCTGAACATGGACAATGGTTAAAATGAGTGATCTGATGTCTGAATACTCCCACTCCAAAACATGGCACAGACATCTGGCAGGACAATGAAAGGGAAACAGTTAATGTGTTATTCAGTAACATGTAATTTATTAACAGATGCAGCTTCAGATGGATTTAATCCATGAGCAGACCTGAAAAACAATTTTTAAGAAAGAACAATAAAAAGCCAAAGAATTTGTTGTGCTTTATCAATGTTCCTCATCCCAACTTGAAATGCATCTCAGTTTGTCTTATCCATTCACCTTCCAACCCGTCCAGGGCACTTGTCAGTTATCAGACATGAAGTTTAAACTGCTCAAAACACGGCATCAGTGCATCTGGAACCAAACAGATCATCCTTTCTCCTGACCTATCCAACCATTCTCATGAGCAATCATGCAGCTAAACACCACAGCCTGAGCAGTTTAGTGCAGATATTTAAAAAAAAATAATAATAAATCCCTTATGGAATTGTAAGTTGTAGGTGTTATTTGAATATCCCATATTAGCGCAAAAAACCCCAATCTTTTGAGTTGTTAATGCTACAAAGTCTGTATCTGCCATCCAGAAAGAGGACCATCTAAAAGTTCAAGATCATAAAACTCCAGAATGGTTTGGGTTGGAAATGACCTTAAAGCTCACCCAGTCCCAACACTGCCATGGGCAGGGACTCCTTCCACTATCCCAGGTTGCTCCAAGCCCCGTCCAGCCTGGCCTTGGACACTGCCAGGGAGCCAGGGGCAGCCACAGCTGCTCTGGGCACCCTGTGCCAGGGCCTGCCCACCCTCACAGACAGCAATTCCTTCCCAATATCCCATCTGTCCCTGCCCTCTGGCACTGGGAAGCCATTCCCTGTGTCCTGTCCCTCCATGCCTTGTCCCCAGTCCCTCTGCAGCTCTCCTGGAGCCCCTTTAGGCCCTGCCAGGGGCTCTGAGCTCTCCCTGGAGCCTTCTCTTGTGCAGGTGAACAGCCCCAGCTGTCCCAGGCTGGCTGCAGAGCAGAGGGGCTCCAGCCCTGGGAGCATCTCCGTGGCCTCCTCTGGACTGGCTGCAGCAGCTCCAGCTCCTTGTGCTGTTGGAGCCCAGGGCTGGGGCAGCTCTGCAGGTGGGGTCTCACCTTATCACAATATCTGTTAACACTGTACAAGAAGCACAGCAGCCTGTGGGAAAAAGGTACTGAACCTTTAACTCACAGATTTTGGACTGTTTCTTAGGCAGCACGGATGGTCAAGCATCTTTATCATTCGAAACGCGCTCAAAAATGAACTGAAAAAACACTGGTGTTTATTAAAGCCTTTTCACAGTTATTGCTAAAATGAAGATTAGGTAGGAGATGAACACTCTTGTTGACACTGTATTAAGAGGCGAAGAGTTACAGATTTCTTACCAGCCTTACCACTACTAATTGAAATTTATAGGACTTTAAAAAAAAGTTGAGTATAACTGGTTTTTTTGCTTGAGTTTGTTTTTTTACATAGCTGACTATTGACATTCTCTAATTATAAATATTGTCTTTATCTCAATTTCAATTTCCATAATTCTCTAGAGCTAAGAAGAATTTGGAAAGCAAGAAATACCTCCTTTTCAGCTATATAAAATTCCTTTTTTCTAGCCCTAATCCTTGCAAAATAGCAACTTTTAAAACTTTGTTACAATACATCAGCTTGCTTCTTGGTTTCCTTTAAGAAGCAATTTCCCCTAAAGAATTAAAGAAAAATCGTTTTTGAGCCAATAGGTTTTCTCTTCTCTTTTATACTGGGTTATTTGAAGCTGCTCAGGTTTTGGAATATCAGGATAAATGTCAGGGAGATAAATCACCAACACACCTCGTGAAACTTGCTGCAGCACTCCCAGTAAACAAGCTGAAGCATATGGTTACAATTAGGGTTTGTATGACCACAGAAATCAGAAGCTCTAGTCATGAACCACAGCCTCGCTGTGCTGTGCACTGATGGTCCCTGCTCCAAACAACTGACAGGCTACAGAGAGGTACAGCACAGCTCCCACCACAACACAAGCCTGTGCAATGTCAGGTAGACATCACAGAAAAGAGGCTTTACAGACTTCAAAAACACATAAGCCTCCAGAATGTTAAGCATGAAAAATTTTGTCACTGTCACAAGGGTGGAGTGGTGGCAGCCAAGGGTCCCCAGCAGCATCAGCCTCTCCAAATGAAAGAAAAAAAAAAGTACAGTTTCACAGAATCTCAGAATGAGTAAGGATGGAAGGGACGGCGGTGGAACATCTGGTCCCAGCTCCCTCCTAGAGCAGGGTCATCCCAGAGCAATGGCACAGGATTGTGTCCAGCTGGGTCTGGAATATCCCCAGTGAGGGAGGCTCCACACCCTCTCTGGTCCGTTTCAGTGCTCAGTCACTGCACAGGGCAGTTCTTCCTCATGTCCAGGTGGAACTTCCTGGGCATCAGTTCCTCTGGTGCCATTGCTGGGTCCCACAGAGCAGAGCCTGATCCATGCTCTGACACCACCCAGCACATAATGATGAGACTCATCAAAGTCAATGGAAGATTTTTAAGAATTATCAAGCCCAGGAAATGATGGTATAAATTACTCTTCCAGGAAAGAATGCTTTGCTGTCACTACCATCAGTGTATGTGCAAAGAGCAGAGTTCACAGAACAAAGCCCATGCTACCTGTGCAGATAGTTCTGACTAATGGTGGTTTACCATCCATGTTAGTGAAGTTAACAGGACTGATCAACAATTTAATGGAGTCTTGGGATAGCTTGAGTTGGAAGGGACCTTAAAGACCATCTCATTCCAAACCCCTGCCACGGGCAGGGGCACTTTCCACTTAACCTCCAAGCCCTGTCCAACCTGGCCTTGGACACTTCCAGGGATCCAGGGGCAGCCACAGCTGCTCTGGGCACCCTGTGCCAGGGCCTCCCCACCCTCACAGACAGCAATTCCTTCCCAATATCCCATCTGTCCCTGCCCTCTGGCACTGGGAAGCCATTCCCTGTGTCCTGTCCCTCCATGCCTTGTCCCCAGTCCCTCTGCAGCTCTCCTGGAGCCCCTTCAGGCCCTGCCAGGGGCTCTGAGCTCTCCCTGGAGCCTTCTCTTGTGCAGGTGAACAGCCCCAGCTGTCCCAGGCTGGCTGCAGAGCAGAGGGGCTCCAGCCCTGGGAGCATCATTATTCCTTAATTATACTACAACTGTTCTGGTTTCATATCCTTATCATTCCAAGTCCCAAGAGCTTGGTGGAACTAGGGTCAAATGCCACCAGAAGTGCCATTGTTGTATAATCATTCTATACTCTCATATCATTCAAATGTATGAAGATTAAATATATTTCAAGAAACAGAACATACACAACACAGTGTATGTCAAAGGAAGTGTCTAAGAGCTTGATAGCGAATACATCTCTGGCCTGCAGAGATTCCTATCAGACACAACGCATTTCTGTACTAATGCGATTAAGGCAGAATGCAAGTTTTTGTCATAAAAACATGAAAACTCTCAGAGGGGACACAGTGGCACTGCTCAGGCAGCAGTTCAACCCAATTTCAAACCAGCTTCTGTGGTCCTTATAGCATCCAAGCACAGATTTTGGGCAGAATAAAGCTGCTGTGGTACCAGTTTGCTGTGCAGCTCTTGCAGAGTGCCCCTGCCACAGCTATAACACTCATATATATAACCAGTAACACTCAACTACTTATTCTCAAAGTACCTGTGCTTGAACTGCAGCTGCACACTTTGCTCTGCATCAGGCACATCTTCAGGGGAACTAAGAGAAAGGTTAAAGATCTGGAAACTACCTCCATCTTCGCATTCAGACAGGTGAAAATACCACAGTTACAGCGTCAAGAGGATGACACTTACAGACTGCAACCAAGAAGGAACACGAACAGACAGAACTGGGAAAGAAAGCTCAAATGTACATTTCCACTGTGGTGGGCATGAACAGCCAATTAAGCATTGACTAAGCACCACAGATAGACACCAGATCTGTGACACATCACGAAAAGGATCTGGAAGGTAGAAGCAAGCACAGTGAAGCATTTGTTAGCAGAAATAAAGGTTGGTGAAATCATAAGAAATAGCAGATACTTTCTAGTACCTTTTTGTGTCTCTCTACTTTGATATATTTTAATGTAGATATTACAAATCAGGCTACATAAAATTGAAGAGGAAAAAGATATTAACATAAAACACTAAATATTAATAAATAGTTTTCTTGTAAAGTTAAAAATTACCATAAAAACGCTTCTATTAACCAGAAAGTAGCATTAAAAAAAAAAAAAAAGAGTAAGCTATATTGTATACAAATTACAGGTGTACAACAGGAGTCTGATATCTTCAGGTATCCTACGCTGAACAGCATAACGCAGAGTAAAGCAGATACTTGCCTGATATAAAGTCATTAATGGCCAGGAATGTTTGTCTAGTTCCAACCAAAGAGCACAGACGTGAGAAAAAAAGCCATCACCGACCACTACACACTGAATTCTGCAATTGCTATTAATGCTACAACAGTACATTTGTGTGGCAGATTAGTTATGATGATGACTTAGGTGATTAATGAAGCTGAATCTGGTTACTGACTCCGCTTTAGTTCCTTACAGACACAGCATTGTACCCCTCACATATATAAACACCCAAACAGCACAAACCAAGTCAATTGGATCCCACTGTTGCAGTAACTCCTTACTTCTGCCAGATGCATTAGTGTCTGGGGTTGTTTTTAACAGCAAAGTATAAACTGGATCAACTATTTCAAAGGAAAACATTTAAACTGACTTATTTTTCATTAGTCTTGAATAGCACTATCATTTCCCTGTCTTAGCACATCATCTGCTTGGCAGTTCCTCACTCTTACATGGATTTTATTTTGCAAGCAATAAAATGACTAATTAAAAAAAAATTGCTTGTCCACAAAAAGTTGTCTCAACTTAGTTGACTGTGGACTATGAATTGGCAAATGTTAATAAATCTCAAGAAAAAAGAAGAGGGCACTTAGAGCCAACAAAGGTTTTGATGGTAAGTTGGTTCAATGTGCTTTGTGAACCGAGAGTAATTAATTTCTAGTTTCCAATAAATGAGTTTCTAATATCTAAACTTTCCTGCCATGCATATTAATGTCATTTATGCTTCACAACACTGCCCCAGACCTAGCGGCACTTTACAATTACTTTGCACACCTAGTAAAAGACCACAAAGACAAAGCAAAGTTGACTCAGTAGAGAAAAATCTCCTTTATGAAGTTACAAAAATAAATACAATTATTTTTCCCCTCCTTCCAAAACCACCATTGTTTCTTTAATTATCGGAGCATAACAGAATTGGCAGGACAATCCAATCCAGGTATTTTATATCCAGGACAGAGAAAGGTCCTTGCACAGAGGTAACTTGGATCTAGTCAGAGGCCAAACCAAAAAGTAATTGGTGTGAGGATGTTGGCTGTGTGGTTTCAGAGTTAAGGAAGCGCATGAGAGGAAGAAAAACAGGCTACGAAGGATGAGAAGCAGGAGAAGGTTAACTGTGGGAAAGGGTAAAATTCTGCTCATATTGTGTATAATTATCACTCCTGCTGAATCACAAGGAAGGAAAAGGAGGGTGGATCTAAAATACGGTGCTTGTAAGAGTTTGTTGAAAACCTGGTGCAGTGCAAGTGACTACAAAACAAGAATAACATTATATATGATCATGCAGATGACTGTAGTATCAAGTTAAATAATTAACAAGTACAATAATTATTTTAGGCCTCAAAATTTCATACTGAAAATATTTTTTTTTAAACCAGGCTCCTATCTCCTTTCATCCTAAGTAGGTTATATTTAGACTACTTCAGTAAACTTACTTTCAGCATTAGGGCGGTATTTAAAAGGCACTGAGCAACACAGAAGTGAGTTTTCAATTCTCCCATTCTTTTTTTCAATCTCTATTAGGTAAAGATTACAAAACACACAAAAGTAATACAATACAGAAATCAAATCAAAGTTTTCCACAGCTGTTCATTGCTTAAAATTCACTTCTGTTTCCTAACAGATTATCAACTTGTGTTGCTGCATTTTCATTTGTGCTGCACTCTACCCATGTACCTGATGCTACACGAACCAAAGTACTGATCTGCTAAGAGTTAATTCAGAGATAAGATAGGCAATTACACCATTTACTCCACAACCCTACCGTGTCCAGGTTTCACCTATAGTCCAACATCACATATAGGCAAATAATTTTTAAAAAAATTTCAACCAACCATCTGGGCATGGATAGAAAAAACATTTCTATTTTCTAACAGGATGTGGTAATTCTTTTTTCCCTTTTCACAGGCAGGAAATTAGAAAGCTCTTTAAAAAGGCTCCTCTTCTTAAAGCTTTAAATAAAGACATTTAATCTGCTGGGCAAAGAGATGGCACTTCAGGTACTCATGAAAGAAGCAAGAAAACAAGCGTAGGCGTTTGCCAAGGTAGTTGCTAAGGGAATGGTTCAAGAGGAGTGAAGGAGGTGGGAGTGTAGGAAGAGACAAGAACAGATGTAGGCTGAAATCTTAAGAGTTTGCATTAAGAAATGGAAACTTGATACACAACAAGTAAAAAGTCACGGGGGATATGATGTGAGAAGCGTTACAGAGGGAGGCTGGAGTGGTGGCAATATGGATGGATTTACAAATCAGTCAAGTAACCAGAACTGGAAGAAGTGTTTTGCCTGTGGCAGCACTGAGGCAGAAAAACACTAGAGAGATCAGAACTAATAAAAACATAAATAACAGCAATTATTCAGGTAATAACAGGTACAAAAATACGCAGTAAGAACTGCAAAACTACAAACCAGATACTGAAAACTGCTTCAGAAAAACATATTAAGAGCAATTTCTCCTTGCAATTGAAATGAAGGAACAGAATATACCTGATGGGACTCAAATAAAACACTGAAAGGAACAATTTAATTAATCTGGCGTGTGTGTAAGTGAATTGCGAACCAAGCCACTACTTCGTGCTGGGTTTACGTTAGGGACACAACCCAGGCGCGGCTCTGGCGGGTATAACCCGGAGCGCAGAAGGAGCTGAGTGCAGCAGCCGTGCGCTTTTACTGCCGCCGTGAGGAGAGACGCGGGCACTGCCACCGACTGCAAATCCTGGCAGACCCCTTGCGGCCTGAACTTTAATATTCCCCCAGGAGGCTGCCAGTGAATGGATTTCACAAAAGAGCTAAATAAATAGTATCGGTTTTAACAGCAACTGACTTGCAAAGTGTTCTCTAGTTTATCGGGGAGAAACAAAATAATATCTACCTTTGCTGTTAGCACTGTATTATGTTTTATTCTTACTTGGTGGAAAAGAAAAAACCTCTAGGACGGATTTTTATATACCAATAAAACACATCTGGTGTGGGGAAGGGAGCAGCCACCAACCAAAACAGAGTATACAGTAAAAGAAAAATGAGAAACCTTTTTCTGAACAACAAATGGCATCAATTCTTTGCTATTCTTCAGGCAGTATTTCTCTACAGCAAACAGTCCACATGGGAAAGGTCAGAATCTAGTCACACTAATCAGGAAAAAACATTAGTCAACTTACTGGGAAAGGCACAACATGTTACAAAAATTCCTATTTAGGTTGTTCCCTTACATCAAAGAACCCTCCTGGGAGGGACCCCTTGAGACCACCTAGCCCAACCTTTTGCTCAAGCAGAGCCACAGAGCAGGTTACCACATCCACTGAGTTACTGTAAAGAATAAAATATGCACATAAAACTATTTCTTACAACATTTTAAGTAACTTGAAGTATGTGATTCACCAAATAGGGCACTAGTTGGCTGGTTGAGGGTTTTTTAATGTGTCAATAAAAAAAACCAGGGACTACGTGATACTTTTACCATCTGCTGTCCTGCAGGTATAATTCCTTCAGATTCTAACACATCTCAGGATGGGCCACGCAGGCCTGTGGACAGCTTTTCTACACTGGTGTCATTTGCTGAAAAAGAAATGGGCTACAGGTGTGTCTGCAGGAGAGGGCACACGGAAGGCAATACTTCATACGGTCTGAAGTACAATTTATAGAAAATCAGACTCACTTGCCACCCCAGATGCAATTCCATACAGCAGTCCTCCTCCATCTGTTTGCTGCTGAAAGACATGGGTCCCTGGAGGAGGGCTTCTCTCTTGTCTAATGAAATTATACAGCAACGTTTTCACAAGTCTGCTGGTGTATGGGAGACTGGAAAGAAAAAAAAAAACCAAAACAAAAGCTTTAGTTGATTCACAACTCACAAAAATTGGCACAACAAAGTCCAGGTAAGGTGCAAAGGCTGGTGTTTGGCATTAAAGATGGCCAGTAACTCTCCCAGTGCTGACCAGACTGGAAAGGGAAAGAACACCAAGGTCTTGCCCATGCAAAGCTGCCCAGACTTCAGAAGGGGTCTGCAGGAGCATCTTCCACAGCAGGATCATGAAAACTGCCTTTTGGTTTTTGTTTTCTCAATACTACTTTTAAGTAAATGATTTAGTTTATATAATCATTGTATTCACTCACCTCAAGACACAATTGAAAAAATATTTATGCAATGGAAAGAAATGCTGTATTTGTTTTTACTCCATGCTCTGGTTACACAGAATAGGTAGCAACAGCATCTCTCCACACCCAACCAATCTTAAATGCCTTTTCACACCTCAAGGATTCCATGACTCTATGAATTTCCAAAGACCACTGAAACAACCGACATCACATCAGTGAATCTGAAAAATGTCTGCAGAATTTGTTGGGCTAAACTGAAAAGTTACAGTATTTACCAAATGGAGAAGCATTTCCACAGAAGCAAACAGCTGGTTCCCATTCCCATCTGATTTAGAGCTGAAAAGACAGGAGCTCTGTTAGGATGGACCCTCTAACCATCTGCCGAAGCCCAGAAGGTGAGGGGCTAATGTGCATGTCCCAAACACAGATAGCTGGATGGTGTGGAGCCAACCAAGGATTTTTGGGAATAACAGCCAAGGATTGCTGGTAAAAACACACATGAGAAAGACCACGATGTGGCTGGAGAAGGGGCCATGTGGAGGAAGGGCAGCTTTTCTGGGACAAACCTCCTGGTTACGGCTCCTGCAGAAAAGCGGAGGGGCTGGGATGGGGCTGAGAAGGGCCAGGGACTTCAGGAGTGAACAAGAGCATCCAAGACCCCAAAGCCTCCAACCCATTTCCAGAAAGGTCTGAAAGAACCGACTGTGAATGAGAACTGATTTCCACAAAAAGTGAGAAACTTCTCTCCAGGGAGGGGAAGCCCCAAAAGGTGCCCCAGAAAGCCCAAGGCCCCAGGACCCTGGACATCCTGTCAGCTGGATCAACACTGGAGCCAGGACTGGTGATCTCTCTCTTTTTTCCTTATTTTCTCTCCCTTTCTTTGATCCAATTCTCTCTCTCTCTGTGTCCCTCTCTTTCTCCCTTTTCACTGTCCCCACCCTTTATTCAAACCCCACTGTGCTTACCCTGGGATATCAGGGACAAACACACTGTTTTCCATGCCAAGTGTGTAATTTACTAATAGAACTCTGAAGACCCTCTGACTTTTGTCATTCCTTTTGATCACGAGCATCTACAAATCCTGGGTGCTCCCATCTCCTTACAGGTGGGACATCACACCAGTACCCCTCCAGCTGTTAACATTGCTCTCAATTCCCAGTCACCAAATTCCCACATCTCTCTCCAGAGGCCGGGCACCTCCTACTCCCAAATGAGACCTCTTAGACCACATATGAACTCTTCCTCCAAACATTCCCCATTTTTCCCCAAACCCTCAATTCCTTCACTCCAGAGACTGAAGTACGAGGACACCCCACAAATCCTGAGGCTCTGGCTCCATCCTGCTGCTGTTCCGGGCTGAAGTCTGCCCTGTGCTCCAAGTTGAGCCTCCCTCCTTTCCCCACGTATCAGAGCAGTATCTGTCTCTTACATTTAGTAGAAACTTCAGGAAACCAGACAATAAATACATTTATGAAAAATCTGCCCACATGGAACTCGAAGTTGAAAGAAGATGCATGGAAGCCAGATTAAAATGCACGTAAGCCAAAGTACTTGAACACAACCACCAACTTGACAGAACAAGTGGTATTACTCACACAGCCAAGTTTACCCCTGGCTAAATGCTCCCATCAGCTCAGCATAGCACGTGTCTTCAATTTTCCAAGGACTGCTACTTATCTGCATGGCAAGAAAGCTCTAGCAGTTCTGAGGGACCTGAGTTCTCTAGGCTGCAGTGCTACAAGACTCACTGCTGAATCAAAAAACATTCTGAAAAGTAAACCCTGTTTTAAGTTAATGAAACTACCCTCAAAATACAAAAATTATTTCCAAAATGGTTTTACTGAAGTCTGGGCTGTGAGATTTTCACCTAAAACCCTCCAAGAGCCTTTACAGATGTTTGCTTTTCCGTTTTCTTCCTTTTGAGCAGAACGAATTTTCTATGAACACAACATTTTGCTGCCTTCTGTTTTCAGGTACAAACAACCTAAACAAGTGACCCATTTGCTTTGCTCTTAGGCAGCACCCCAGAGCAGGACATACCATCGACCATGCATCAGGTATCTGTGAATGATGCTCTCTCGCAGAATCTCTTTGTGGAATAATTGGCAGGAGAGGAACACAATGAGAGTTGTCACGGCTTCCAAAGAAATGCTGTATGTAATATCTCTGCAGAAAAAAAGGGAGAATTACAGAGATTAATCTACTGGGTTGTTTACAAGCTGATTTCCAAGAATACTTGGTAGCTTCACCTGAAGTTATACACCGTGTAGCACAGACAGTTTCAGTTGGGAACACGTAAACAACAAATTCAAGAAACCCAGAATCCTTTCATACCAAAAATGGGTTGTTTTTCTTAGAAATAAGCATTTTTTTCATATGCTAAAGGACAAAACAATGCAAAAAGAAGTATTGCTCATAGCACTCAAGTTGCTTTTTGATTATACTTCTTCCTAAAAATAATAAATATCTCTCAGAAGTGTGTCCTCTGTACTGTTAAAACAAAATTGTCACAAAACCATCATGCTAAGTGAGGGAACGAATGTCCACCTAGCTCCTCTGTCAGGAATGTAATATACAAATGCCAGTTCCAGTGTACAAAACGCTCAGGGTATCAGGATACCACATACATTGTTCAGTTTTAAATGGTATTTTTGAGGTAAGAGGGAAGTAGAAAGTTTCAAGATATTACAGATAATCACAAAGAATGAGCTGGAGTGCTTAAATACTGACACCAGACAGTTCAGCAAAGTTCATTTAGCTCAGGCTGATTAGGAAAGGCTGTGCAGCAGAGTGGATGACAGGCACACTATTAAAAATATCTTGAGCTTTCTGTTCCCACCTCTGCCTATAATGACTTTGTTACAAATTTTGTTTTTAAAAGGGAGAGAAAAATGGCATTTGCCTCCTTAATCAGTAACAAATTGCAGACTGCAAGAAACCTTTTAAAACACAATGAAGTAACTTGGACATGAACCAGTATCATTCTTGCTTTCAACCAAAGACCATTTTTACGTTCTCCAAAAAGAGGTACTTCATTTGGTGCAACAGCACCATCCTGTAGTTCATTAGAAATATTTTTATTAAGTATTATTATTGTTACCACAAGTCCTTTTAATGTTTCTCCACTGTCACTATTTAATATCCACAGTATGCTTCACAATCCAGTATTACTAAGTTACAACAGTTTCCCTGCAACAATTACCAAGGTTTTTTGACCTGGGACCTACTAGAAATTCAAAATCTGTTTATTGTTGTCAAATGCAAATATTTAATAGTATCTCTATTTCAGATTTTTAAAAAATCAAAACACTAAAGAACAAATCAGCATCAATGTTGTTTAATCAGTGGTGCGAAATTTTTCTTTGTTACAATGTCACCTTCCAAAAATTTTATTCTCAACAGTTAGAACAGGTATAAGCATAAAACTAAGCACTCTTTCCAACAATGATGATTTGAAAACTACAGTGCAATCTCCCGAAGCAAAATCAGTAAACCCCAGAAAAAAATAGATTTTCACTAGTCTCAGGCTCAGAGCTGGTGTGCCTCACTGAAACAGACAGGATTTTATTTAGAAGAAATCAGTCTAATTTTTAACAAATTCAAATAGCTTAATATTCTCAAGTGTGCTGCCATATATGTTGTAAAAAACATGCATTAGTGTGAAGTGTGAAAAGAAGAATTTCATGCATCACAATGCACAGACAGCTTAAGTTAAGCTCTTCTGCAGCAGCTCCAGGCCAGAGTTTCTGCAGAGAGTGCAGTTATTTACTCAAAGCCAACAGCAAACTGGAATCACAATTTCCTGGATCACAATCCACAGAACCGCACCACCTCTGATACAAAAATGTTTTTAAAAGTGAAGGTTGTGCAAACTCACTGGTTTTTATTTTCTCTTGCCCGATTTGAATATTTGAACCCCAAACATTTGAAGTTATGGGTCAGGAAGAGACACATTGCCTAAGTAACATTTTCCTGAAAATCGTGATGTCCTTTTGAATTACTTTTACTCTCTGCGAGTTACCTGACTTTTTGCCCACTCCTGAGGAAGTTCGCCAGTGTAAATGCTGGTAATTAGATCAGGCCAGAGGTTACACTCTGATCTGGTTCCACTGCAAATTCACCTCAGCCAGAAGCAAGGTTGCACTAGGAACAGTGCCTGCTCCCTCCCCAAACCAGGGGCGCTGTGCAATCCACCACCCACACGCATCCCAAGCAAAGCAAAGAGGACTCGTATATACACGTATCAATTATCAAAGGGTCAGCCACCAGCAAAAAAACATTAAGAAATGTTTTTCTATCAAAATAAAAACAACAGTTTGGAAAAAATACTTTTTTGATATTACAAAAAAATATATTCAGACACTTATCATAAAGACAAAGGCTGAGAATACAAGAATATTGTCTCCTACCCCAAGGTGATGAATGAGAAGGGTAATAACTTCATGACATACTACAACGTGCACTGGGTCACTATGCAGAGAGGAAACAAATTTTGGGGTCTAGTATACTTTTTCTCCATTTCAATTATTCATTCATTTATTTTTATAACAACTGATACAAATGGAGTAGCAAATTTGAGGAAATGTTACAAAATTATTTTCTGTTTTGATAAGAATCAGCATAAAAAAATAAACAAAGAGGTTAGGGTACTGTATTAAGTATATTTTGTGAGGAAAAAAATCTGCTTTCAATATCTTTATATAACTCTGAAAGAAAATACGAACAGAAAGGTAAATGCAAGCAGTCCCACTTAGTGAGTTATTTTCTCTCAGTTCAAAACCCAGACAGGGCACATTTAACTATAGAAACACTCCATTCAAACTTGTAGAATCTGTTCAAATTAAATCTGCTCTGACATAAACACAACCAGGGTCCTGATATCTGGGGTAACCCCTCAGGTCCAGTCACCCTTAATTTATCAGCACAAGGATAAAGCTTCAGAGTAAAATTATTTTCTCCACCAAGGGTCAAATGTACGGTTTTCTGAAACTCAAGCATTTCTAAAGGGTCACAAGAACTACCAGAAACCTCTTTCAACTTCAAAGAAAATACTGTTTATTTGTATTGAGAGACTATAGAATAGGGGGTCTTGGTTTTGATTTTTTTTTTTT
>VZTI01000793.1:428452-471413 GCA_013397865.1 Struthidea cinerea
TTATTCAAAGCTATCAGTCATATAGAATGACTTTACATGGAATTTATGCTGATCTCCAACTTCCCCTGAAAACTGTTTGCTTGCAGATAAGGAGGAAACTGAAATAATGAACTCATGCATCAATTACATGTCAAAATTATTTAGCTAGTTATTTCAGAAAGCCAGAATAACTGCATGTCGTTTTGAGCTTCTGTGGCTTTTTTTTCCTCCTCAAGTGTCTTACAAAACAAATAAAAAATCCACAGATAGAGTTCATGTTCTGCAAGTTCTAAATGGACTTCATAAAGCGTTGTACCAAAACATGCAGAGGTCTTTTCTTTTACTCCTTTTGGATTTTCTCTTTGGAGATTCATTAGTTATTCTCAATTTTTTCATCTTATTCTCTCCCTCTCTCCCCTTTCCACAAGGAGATATATTCCCATATCAGGCAGACAAGCTAGCAGATGCTATAGGTCTGTCTCTCAAAACATTCATCTTTCACAAGGAAAGGATCTGAGATAGACTGAAGTCTAGAAATCATGGCAGTCATTTGTCTCCTGCATTTGGGTTCTCCTCTTACCACAGGTAGCTGTCCTCCTGGTATCACACTTCATACACAGTGACATCCTTGGACCGGATGGAGCAGGTCCAGGTTCTCATGTGTGACAGCCAAGTTAAAACTGATTTCTGGCAAGAGACTTTATACATAAACATGTACTCTCTGAGGAAAAGACACATCTTATCAGATCTATCTGAGATTATGTTAAATTATGGATGCTTCATAGAATGAAGAGCTCCAAAATGCAAGATTCCTTGATACTAGCATAATAAATGTGCGCATGTATTTAACACGCGTTTAGTGTCTACATTTCAATGAAAACCTGATATATCAATGGATTCCTTCCAAAAGCAAATGAAGCCAGATCATTTCAAAACAAACTTTTAAATTAAACAACCAAGGAGATGTTTGAATTATAGTAATCTTTAGATAACAACTCATTAAATCAAAAGACAAAAATTAGAATCACAGAATGGTTTGGGTTGGGAGGGACCTCAAAGCCCATCCAGTGCCACTCCCTGCCATGGGCAGGGACACCTTCCACTGTCCCAGGTTGCTCCAAGCCCCGTCCAGCCTGGCCTTGGACACTGCCAGAGATGGAGAGTCCACAACCTCCAGGAAATAAATCTTGCTAAGTCAGCACCATGTCCCATCTTAATCTGCTTTGTCAAGAAGGTAATAGAGATCGTGGGCTCCTCTGGGACCTCTATAGCCCTGGCAATACCGCTTCAAAGCAACACTTCGTTTAGACTTAGAGTAGTACTGCTTTAGAAGAAATTGGTGCACTACCTAATTCTTCCAGGATATGGACTGGAGAGAATATCACTTCTCTTCTGGTCTTCCACAAGGAACACATATTGTAGTTGATTTATTTTATTTATTAACTTTGGTGGCAAACTTGTAAATTAGAATCATTGAATCCTAGACGGGTTTGTGCTGGAAGGGACCTTAAACTTCATCCACTGCCATTCCCTGACATGGACAGGAACACCTTCCACTAGACCAGGTCGCTCCAAGCCCCGTCCAACCTTAGCCTAAATACTGCTTCCAAATTATGCGATCACCCCACACAGAACAAGAACTATGGTCCTGTTAAAACCACAGCTCCCCAGTATCCTGGCATCTGCTTTATCCATTCAAAACCACGTGGATGACCTCCTATCAGCATCACCTACCAAGAACTTCAACAATCTACCTATGTGTCACCATCCTGCTGCTGCTGGCTTCTCTCCAAGGCCAAGCATCGCTCACAAGTGCTTTCTGTGCTCCCAATCATTCAGCTTTGTTCCCTGCCTGTGAGAGAGGTCTGTGACAGAGGAACGAAGGTGAAGCACAGAGGCACCATAGAGGAAAATCTCAGCTACGGACTCCAATTAACACTCTGAAGGCACATGCTGTTGTAAACACTTTAATTACTCAGTGAAATGCAGCTATTTCTATACCAGCACACAGAGGCTGAGAGCTCATAAATGATTTCACACCTATAGAGCAAACAGCCTGAACAGTCAGAAACCAAACTCTAAGTTTCAACTCCCACCTCTAGACCAAGCCCCCTCCCTGTTCAAATATTTTCCTGAACTTTCACCCAGCCAGAGCTGTCTACTCCGAGTATTAAAAGGTTAAAAGGTAACCCATTTTCTAATTTAGGAGAGTTGCCAAAAGGGCTGATTCATACAAAAAGTCTCAAATCATACAGGAACCAGGTTTCATTTCCCTGCTTCCTGAGGGCCCACCAGAAAGGTGAAAGAGGAGTCACCACAGAGAATAGGATCAGTTTTGAAAACTGAAAAGCAAGTACAATATCTGGCTATCAGCCTCAGGACACAAGTACAACAACTCAAAGAGAACATAATCTTTCCTCTTGGAATCACTCCTAATTTTACACTCACTGATGGCACATACGCACTCTGGCAGCTGATAATGCTCTACACTCATTACAGCTGACTCCAAACATTTGGGAGATGTCCCAAGGGGGCACTCAGCAAACACTGACTGGAAGCAGAAGGCATCTCTGACATTTCATACTGCATCTCCCCCACAGTGGGTATTCTCAGCTGGGAGAATAGGGTGAGAAAACAAAAAATCCCAGAGTGGTTTGGGTTGGAAGGACCTTAAAGCTCATCTCTTTCCACCTCCTTCCACTAAACCTTCAAGCGCTATCCAACCTGCCCTTGGACACTGCCAGGGATCCAGGGGCAGCCACAGCTGCTCTGGGCACCCTGTGCCAGGGCCTCCCCACCCTCACAGACAGCAATTCCTTCCCAATATCCCATCTGTCCCTGCCCTCTGGCACTGGGAAGCCATTCCCTGTGTCCTGTCCCTCCATGCCTTGTCCCCAGTCCCTCTGCAGCTCTCCTGGAGCCCCTTCAGGCCCTGCCAGGGGCTCTGAGCTCTCCCTGGAGCCTTCTCTTGTGCAGGTGAACAGCCCCAGCTGTCCCAGGCTGGCTGCAGAGCAGAGGGGCTCCAGCCCTGGGAGCATCAATAATATGGAAACACTCTAAAGGTAGTACCTAAAGGATTAACATGACAGCTTGACTCGAGAGCCTTTTTTCACAGACCTGTTCCTAAACCATCTGAGACTATGTGACTGTGTGCATTTTCACCTCACTGACAGTTAGTTCTTCCCCCTATAGCTTAAAAATACTAGAAGTTCTGGACTTTCAAATGTTGCACAGAGAAGCTGTATTATTCTCTATTTACTTTTTATATCACTAAGTCTTGTTACCAATATCCACTAAAACTAATTAAAACGTATTGCTTTTCAAACAACAGAACACAAGAGAGCAGCCCAAATTCCCTAAAACTGGACAGCTGCAGTGACTCCCAGGTGTAGTTTCCAACACCCAGAAAAGAGAAGATGACCCAGGTAATCAAACAACTACATTAGACCATCAGAGAGTTCTACACAAAGCCAGACCACAGGAATCACATCCTGCATTTCAGTGATGCAGCCTAAGTGAAAGGCAGACCCAGTCCACAGTCTCTCTGTGGCTTTGCTGTCGCGACCCAAATACGTGCAACCAGGTGTTTTTCAACACCCATCATCTTTTGTGCAAACAGATCTGAAAACCATATCAGAAAGTAGATTATTAGGAATTTGATACACAGAACAATATACAAAAAACTGTACAGACTTCTGCTACTATGCTCTGGGGTGAGGAAGTTTGCTATAAGTTAAAGCTTACCTAGTGAACAGACAGGTCATAGAGAAATACTGATCTAAGTCTAAAATAAAAACTGAACTAGAACAGAGTAAGAATATGTGATACAGATAAAGGTTTTCCTACTCAGGATCTTTAGACACTTAAAACACTGCCCATCTACAATCAGAAATAATGAGTGATTAAGAAAGTCTTCCAAATGCATGAATATGTTTTATTTGCTGCACCACCCCAAGGTGCAGCAGCAAATAAAATTCCCATTATATTAATCAAATCCCTCCTAAACAGAGCACAATAGTCTTAAACTTTGAGGCTCGTCAAAGTGAAGCAACACAAATCTCTCTCAGTTTGGATGTTTTCACTACCTTCAACCTCAGTTTCAACAGATGGAAGTTTGCCTTTGATGATTAGACAAAGTTGCCAAAAATGCAAAAGTCACATAGCTTTCCAAATAATGGAGCTACTACAATCTTGATAAAAATTCCTTGAATAGATTCTTTTTAAAAAGCACTATTCTGACCTACTCTTTTGAAAGCAACAAAAATAATTAAAATATGGCACTCCTGAGCTAGAACAGAAAACATTTCTTAATCTCTTTGCTGTTCATAACTGGCAAGAAAAAAAGCCTAAACATTTCTCATCATCTGTACACAGCACCTTTCCTACACTGCAGTTATTTTGTAGAGTTTTATAATCAATTACATTGCCTTTCTTCCTCCTACATTTGACTTCTAAGCTCCCATAAAATGCAACAAGCATCCCTAAATGACTCAAAACATTGTCAACATTTAAATTTCTAAACAACTAAGACTGCACCCTAAAACAACCATAACTAGAGAAAATAAGGGAATGCAATAGAAATATCAACTAACTTGTACTGGCACCACAGGGTGCTACTGAGGAGTGATGTAACTAGATCACAGTATTTCATTTTTCCTCCACATGCATTTATAGTTTTTAATGAAGTGAAAATGCACTGATAACAACCAGATGTTCAGTTATGGACACCAGCTCTTAACAAGCTGCTGAAAGAAGCCTTTATAATTTAAAGCTTTGGGAGCTCCATCCTGCAACAAAATGTTAGCAAAAGTTTCTACATAAAAGTCATACAATTAAATACTAACATTGTATCTTTTTGCCGACTATGCAGTTCGAATCATTACTGTACACTCTTGCGTGCTAACATTAGCAAAACCAAAGAAAAAGCAGAGTATCCATAGCACACCCAAGGGAACCATAAATCAAACATCAACATACAGTAACACAAGTGTTATAAGGGACTGCACAAGTCTAATTGTTGAAAACTGTATTTTCTATAAAATTAAACCTGAAACCTTTATCCCTGGCATTTTGTACAATGCAGCACAGCCTGTTTTTCAGAAAGGTAATTCAAGATATTTTTAATAACTCTCAGACACAGCACCACAATGTTGCAGAGTCCCAGAGTCCCTACTGCAACCTATTTCTGCTTTTAAGCACATTTGCCTTTTCCAATACAAACTAACTTTGAGAAAGATTTTCTTAAATTCCCTGTAAAACACTGAGACACTCCCAGAAATGCTCTGCCTCCCAGAAAGGCTCTGCAGCCTTTCCCAACAAGAACAAAAAAGTTATGTTTCATAATAAGGGACACAGATTCGACATTTATCTTCTTCCACATGCCACACCTTCCTTATTAATTCTAAGAAAGACAGTCCACCTGCAATTTCCAAGTATGCTGCAGGTTGTTTTGTAGGCAGAAATGAGCTTATTCTGCCAAGGCTGATAACTAGAGCAAGCTCAGAGGTGAGTGACAGCTGCCCATACTCAGGAAAAGATTGCAGCCTTGACGAATTCAGTATCCCTGCCAAGCCCAGACTCTTACATTTAGAATCCCAGAATGGTTTGGGTTGGAAATGACCTTAAAGCTCATCCAGTCCCAACACTGCCATGGGCAGGGACCCCTTCCACTAGACCAGGCTGCTCCAAGCCCTGTCCAACCTGCCCTTGGACACTTCCAGGGATCCAGGGGCAGCCACAGCTGCTCTGGGCACCCTGTGCCAGGGCCTCCCCACCCTCACCGACAGCAATTCCTTCCCAGTATCCCATCTGTCCCTGCCCTCTGGCCCTGGCAAGCCATTCCCTGTGTCCTGTCCCTCCATGCCTTGTCCCCAGTCCCTCTGCAGCTCTCCTGGAGCCCCTTCAGGCCCTGCCAGGGGCTCTGAGCTCTCCCTGGAGCCTTCTCTTGTGCAGGTGAACAGCCCCAGCTGTCCCAGGCTGGCTGCAGAGCAGAGGGGCTCCAGCCCTGGGAGCATCTCCGTGGCCTCCTCTGGACTGGCTGCAGCAGCTCCAGCTCCTTGTGCTGTTGGAGCCCAGGGCTGGGGCAGCTCTGCAGGTGGGGTCTCAGCTGAGCACAGGGGCAGAATTCCCCCTCCCCTACTGCCCACGCTGGGGATCAGCCCAAGGCGTGGGGGGTTTCTGGGTCCCAATACACATGGTTGGGGCATGTCCAGCCTCTCACAGCCTCTGGGGTATCACCAGATATCCCAAAATCCTTCTCAGGGCTGCTCTCCAACCAGCCCGGAACAACCATGCCTGCAAAATACCCCACACAGGTATCCCAAGCACCTGACATGACATTCAGAACAAGTTCAAAAGGAAAGAGTACAAGACAGCTGCACAGGTACCTCTGTTCCTGCATTCTGAACATGGAGATGGTCTTCCATGCTTTAAAAATAATGCTACAGTTTCAGTGAAGGAGAAAAATAGAAGCTTAAACTGGGGTGCAGACAAGCAATATATTCACACAGCAGCTGCCAGCTGTATCCACTCCTTCACCAAACTGCATCTACAGAACCCAAGGGACACGCTAATTGTCACAATCCTGTGTTAAGGCTATTGAATGCTCCTAAGAAAATCTTTGCTACTCTGAAAGACACTTCGAAGACCAGCTCAGCATGGAGATTTTAATGGTCTGTCACAACAAAAATTCATCTTTAAATAGCAGCTTTACAGACAGACACTGTCACAGTGTCACTGTAAGCTGCCAAAGCTGTCTGTTCTCTCGCAGGTGATCCTAAGTCCCGACACACAAATCATAACAAGTTTGAATATTTCATGTATTCCACTCAATCTATTCCTTCTCTAAATTCACATTCTAGGCTTGCAATTCTCTTGCTTCATTCCAGCTAAAGACAGAAATTAACTACTCCCTTGAAACAAAATAGGGAAGAATCTCTAGTGATATCTGACCAGGGAGAGGGAGGTAAGCAAGAAGTAAACTCACTATGAAAACAATCCTGATCACTCTCTTGAACAAAATTAATAATAAAGTAATACCTTTTAACACCTTTATGAAGAACATAGTTGGACTGTGTATTAGAGAAAGCAAGTTTTCCAGTATCTCCTTTTCCCTACCTACTTCCCTTTCGATGATACGGGAACAAAATTCTTAGTTAAGGCATTATCACGTTGTTAAATGCATTTTAGTGATAAACAAGACAGTAATACACATTTTTGTTAGTATTTTATTAGCAATCAGCAGCATGCTATTCCAGGAGAAATTTAGCTAAAAAAACTTACTTGACAAAAAAAAACCCAACCACAAAACAAAAATCTTCCACATCTCTCTCTCTCATGAAAAGTACGTTTCTGATATAGCTGGATATTAAAATTATGGACAGGCTTTATAATTTTCTATTTAAATAAGCCCATTTTATCACTAGGTTTTATAGAAATGTAAGTGCTTTCAGCAGCTGCTTCCATTTGCAGCAACCACATTCACACAGAAATAGAGATGCTGACAGGTTCACTTGTTGAAATGGCTGAGGAACAATCATGCTGGTGTATTTTCTTCTGCCGGAAAGGCAGAATAAAGGAACTGGACTACACACACACACTGGTACTTCCAAGAAAGAAAAATAAAACCCTGCAAGAATTATGAACTTGCCCGTATATCACAGTCCTCTCGGCCCTTTGTACTTCCTCTAATCTGCTCCAAACAAAGCCTGTATCTGTTCCAGGAAGTCCTGACAAGCTCCGTGGAATGACACTCTGAATCACACCACTAATTCATTACACTCTACCTACACAAATCCCTCACATTAACATTGACAGAGCTGTATTTAACGACAGCAGTGTTTCAAAAAACATTGAATCTTTGTCAGTTTTCCAACCAAAAGAGCAACCCCAGCTACAAAATAGCAGAGCTTTATACTACACTGTAACAGACAATATCAAACTCTTCCAAAGCCATAATGCTTCAGTTGGGGCCCTACATTTTAGGCACAGACTGCAATGAAATTTAACACTAAAGACTCACTCTACCTTTAGTAAAGTTTATCATGGGAAAAAAAGTTAAAACTCATCAGAACACTTCCACAAAAGTGAAAGAACACTTTTATTTCCAAGGAACAAGGCATGCTCTCCTACATAAAACCCTGAAGTATGTTTTATGACACATATCCCAACAAGATGTGGAATCAGCATCTCTCAAATACAACAGAAGTACGAAAAAAAAAGCCATATAAACAAATCTGTAGATCTACAGAAACATTCCACTTATTCATTTCTCTTGTCCCTTCTCCAGACATCAATTCACTGGAATTTCAGAAATCAGTATTAAATAGCACAATATGGTTTATTTTTGCAATTTAAACCCCCACAGAACTGCAGAAGAACTTTAGTTTTCACCTTACTGCATACCCCAGAGCTGAAGTGACACCTCCACTGTACCTTCCCCTGTACCATGAGCACAACCATTTCCACCAGTTATTGTCTGTGTGCTGACAGGGGTACCTGAAACAAATGGAATAACTTCTGTTGATGGTTTGAACTGGGTGTGAGACGTTCATCATGTACTTCTTCCAACAGAATATTCAGGGCTGGTACTGGCAGCAGCTTATCATTATCTGTACTGCTCCATCACATGGAACATTCAAATACAACTACATAAACATTATAATCCCATTACTACAAGTTTCATGCTCTCAAATGCTCAGTTTATAAAAGAAGACTAAAAAAAAAAAAAGAAAAAAAAAAGGAAAGAAAAAAGCCTACTTACAAGAGGGGAATTTCAACAATGAGCTGGATGAGGCAACACAGCAACTCTTCTATGAGGTCTTCACACTCTGTTCCTAAAAAAGAAACATATTAAGGGATTTCTGGGTTTTCAAATACCAAAACAAAGCAAAGATTCAAACACACATGCAAATGATCAATATCTTAATTAAGGAATAAACACTAGAAGTTCTACCTGTTAAAGGAGATAGGATTTTTTTTCCTGAAATAGAAAGCACTTGAGATTACCAACAGAGAAAATGGTGATGCCTTCCCTTTTTTACATAAAAAAGTAACTAATAACAACTGCATAAATTAAATGAGATGCTGGTATTGTGGGAATTACATTTAGCACACCAAGCCTTCCTTTACTACTTACAGAAGGTCATATTAAACAGCGTTATTACTAACAGCTGAACTAACCACTGGTGACTTCTCACTGGCCCACAGCTAAGTCTCCTCTCAAATTCCCTGCACTTCGCATAGTTTCCCACTCAGTTTTATAAACCCAAGTGAAGAATAATCAGAGACAGTTTCATTTGTCTAAGATACACTGAGCAATGTTCTAAAAGAATGTCAAAAGAATGCAGCTACTGAGCACTTCACTGCTGCTCTTGAGTAATACACATACAATTTTTTTCATGAATATATATATATTTATTGAAGAAGTTTTACACATTTCAATGACAAGTTGGTGCATTTTAAGGGAACAGAAATCATTCTCTAGTCATACACAATGTGATAAAATGCAGGGAGTGATTCAGAATTATTTAAAAACTTGCAACTATTCTGAGCAATAAAACTGGTGGTATTTTACATCAGCAATTTTTAAAAGCAACTGCAACAAAAGACTTTTAAGACTCACTGAGGAAAAAGCTTATTAAACCACTTGAAGTCACCATATAATACTAAAAAAACCCAAAAGATAAATCTCTTGGCTCATCAGGATTTATTCTGCTTTCAAAAATAAAATTATGATGAGAAACCTGCAACATCATAAGGAAGTGGAGGGTTTTATAGTGCTGAATGGCTTAGCAGCAGCATAGCTGATCCTTTACATTACAGCATTGCAGCACAATAATTACCCAAATGCCTGTTTATTTTGTATTTTCAAATAAATAAGTCCTGCCATAAACACAGCATTATAGCCAGGTTACAGCAGTGTTACTCTGCTTAACCCAAGTTTGTTCTTGAGTCCAGAACTCAATTTTAAGAAGCACACCAGGGGGAATATTCACTATAAAGCAAAATTATTTCTTTCCACAGTCAGTTTATTAAAAACACATTAAAAATTGTCACCTAGTGAACTGCACATTCTAAAGGAAATCAGTTTTTTATCACGGAAACGTGGTTTCCTTTATATAGAATCCCCCATGAGTAACACAATGCAGCTCCTGTTAGTAAAACCAAGAACTGCTCAGAGTATTTAACCTTGGACAGAAACCACAGCCAATAGTGGAGCACAGATAATATATTCTAAAGTAACTTGAATGTGACATTTTCCTAAGGCTTTCTGAACCTAGAAAATGCTTACAAAGCAAGACTGATACTAATTCCCAACAGGTACCTAATTTTTCTCCTAACAGAAGAAAGTGAGAAGAAAAAGGGTAAAAAATTAAAGTGAGTGCATTTTTAAAACATCATTTCTTCCACCATACTATATGTACAATTCATCTGAAGAGAGAATAAGGTTATTTGAACATGAAAGAAGGTTTTTCCCTCAAGACCATATTCAAAATAAAGGAAGAAAACACTGGGTTAGCACAGTCACGTAGAATGAAAGATGTTATTTAAAATTTAAAAAAAAGCTTAATTGCTGTAATCAATGTCATTCAGCTACAATAATTAATGTATCCTTTTCCCAATTGGGGCACACACATTTTTGTTTAATTATCATCTTGCCAAGACAATGAGGAGGATGCTAGCCAAATCTATAACGTGAGAGAGAGCTATAAACACGGAACACTCTGTGTTTTCACAAACAATGCCTCTTTTAATAGCAGGATAAAGACAATACACACAAGACTCATTCACATTAATAGATCACATACTTGGATCAAAGACCTGTAAAGACTTGGGGAAAGTAAGTACAGGGTGAACCTGTCCAGATAAAATTAGAGCAGGGAGAGGAATCATAGGTGCATCTTCTAAACTCTATTGCAGAAGTGACTGCAATCATACACGTTTTAAAATATCCAGTTATGCTGAAGTACCATTTTTTCAGCAGCTATATTTAAGGCCTCAGATGTGAATTATTTCATTTTGCAAGTAATTTGATGGATTTTGACTTTTTGGTGGGGTTTGTTTGGCTTGGGTTTTATATATATATATATATATACACATTTTTCTTTTTTTTTTTTTGCAATACGATTTTTTTTGTTTGTTTGTTTTACTTTTTCAAAGCTGCATACATTACAGGCACTGGATTAGCACACACTACATAGGCAAAATGTCTTATGCAGAGGAAAGTAGACATGCCAGGAGGCCCCACTTCTAAAACCAGTCCAGTTCCATCCTCTCAAGAACCTAACTACTACATCGATAAGACCTGATCTGGTGGATGTGCTGAATATTAATATTAATAAAATATTCAGGTATAACAAGGTATATCCTCATCTTAGATGCTACTTGTTTTTCTGCCCTGTTGCTCATACAGAACCTGGACACAAGTAATGAAATAAGTAATTCCTTGCAAAATAGACTTAGAGCTTCTTTAGGTTTTGTGGTTTGATCTTCAGCTCTAATGACTCTCAAAAACTTCCAGCTTCTACTTAAGAGTGTTAATAATGAGTACATAAATTAATTGCCTTCCCTCATTTCCTTTATGTGAGAGCTGAACACTCATGAAATCATTTAAGGCTTTAAATGTGTTGTTATTTTTACACTGCGTCCACCGTGTCCTCATAGCTGCTTTACTACATCACAAACAGCCCTCAGTAGCCTTGTGTTTAAAAACTTCTCTACAGATAATAAATAAAGCTTCCTACTACAGGAACAGGTGAAATGAACTGATGGTCTGATTTAAAATACAATACTCAGCATGTGCTCTCTCACACCTTTGAGTCACAATACAGTTAAAGACTGTGCAGAAATGGGATACAGACAGTGGAATAACTGGTGTTAGTGAGACTAACTCCAGCTTCAGCTGAGCAGATGCTGACTCCAGTTTGGGATTTATTGATACCAGGAATTTTTCAGCTGAATCTTAAAGCATATGGGTTTAGCCTCTCTGTGAATTTTCCTGCAATCAAAATTGTGCAATATTCTCCAAAATTATAAGCAAATTCCCAATTATGGATGAAGAGGCAAAGGTTGCACTTCTTGGGCTAAAGAACCATCTGAAACCTCTCAAAAAGAATGCATTTCTGTTAATGGTAGGCCTTCTCTTGAAGGAAATCAATAAACAGTGATGTTAGCAGGGACTCAATCCAGGGCAATTTGTTCATTAGGCTAAAGTACACCTGTGCACTCAAACCTCAAAAAAATCCCTTTTTATGACACAAAGCACAATTGCACAGCTTTCTTCTGAGCCTCAAGCACAGTCTAGAAGGAAAAAGTACAAACTGGACGTTTAGAAAAAATGAAAGCATATCCCAGAGCAGGTGCTGATGCAGTCCCTGATTGCAGTGTGAGCATCCTGACGTGCTGACACTGCAGTTAAGTGTGCTGAGCTCCCAGGTGCTGCACTTAAATCAGAAACATGGCAGAGAATATATTATCCAACCACAAGGATAAAAATGTGATGCTCATAGGGAAACAAACACCACCACAGAGTGATTTCCAAAGGAGTTGTGAGATGATCCTGAAAAGAACATTAACCCTTTCTCAGAAGGCTAAGAGACTGAACAAAGCATATGAAAATGGACCACAGGGGAGAGAGGCTGTTTGTGTTGTTGGGGTGGTTGTACCGTTCTTCCCGATAACTACTCACTAGGCAGTGAGGAAATACAGAAACTTCAAAATTCAGACACTGTATTAAAGCTTTTTTAAATATGGATATTTTATTTACATCATACAGTTCATATAATAATGTCTTTTATAAGGCTTGTTTTATCATGCTCACAGTTGAAGAACTATAAATAATGTCAAGCTCTGGTAAATGAAAAAACAGTAAGGATGACTAAGAACTTAATTTTTAAAAAATACGTTCACCAAAGAGGGCAAAATTTCCATAAAAGTACTAATAAATCTATGTAAAATTAAGAGGAATATACGAATAATAACATTATAATAATAGATTAGTAATATAATAATAAATAAAATATATAATAGGAATATTCTACTTTCCAAAAGTAGAAACCAAAAATTCAGGAAAGCTACACTGAATTATAAAAATACAAACAACAAAACACTTCATTTTCTTCTGCTTACTTTTAATAGGCCCTAGCACAACCACCGTTTATTACAATTCATTAATGATATTTCACTTTCGAATAGCTGAGCATAAGAGCTATGGGAAGGTATATGCCTTATTAGCACGTTCTGTAATATTTAAAAATAAGATTATTAAGAATCAAACTCAATGGCTACGTAACGTCAGCATGTTATGAACCTCAATACCCTGAGGAAGTTCACAAGAGCCATCTCCAACTGGAAACCCAAAGAAGAGCCGAGGAGAGGCTCGCTTCCTGTCTCACCAGCAGACCACACACAACTACCTTCCTAATCAACAACATCCCATGAACAATCTGCTCAGAGGTAATTGCTAAGTACATTTGCCGTCAATATGCACAAAATTATTGCTAATAAATGTCACTGTGAATTACAGTCAAGTGCTACTAGACATGGTTTAAACACGGGTCTACCCCAGTGACAAGAATCACTTCCCATATCACACTGCGAGGAACTCCCAGTGCAAGGAATAAAGACCACAGGGGTTCCAGCTGACAAAAGTCTCAGCTTTTCCACCCATCCCTCTGTGGCAAGCTGTACGATGAAGCAAGAGGTGAGCCATTTTTTTAATCCAGGAATAAACCCACAGGCAGTCTGCAGGGATAGCTTATACAAAAGCAGGTTTTCTTTTCCAATGCACCAGTGAGCTGACTTCCCTCCTGGAGATCACTCATCACAGTTTAAATACATTAAACCATTTCAACATGTAGCACTTAATCTTTTGGCACCACAATTCTGATTTCCCCAGAGCACTGGCAGGCGCCAAGGAGTTAAACAGATTTTAATGAACAATTTTCACTGTTCGATGAGCAAACAGTGATTCGGTGTTCTCAACACGTGTCCTCGTTGCAGGAAATCCACAGTCAGACACTTTTGGTTGCTCTCACACCATCCACACACACTGCTCTAGCATTCTGAGACTTTTTAGGCTTCATGCAACAAACAACATGCAATTACAAACTGAACAGTACTTTGACTCGGACTTGGCATCGCCGGGCTAGCTGTCTCACCTGATGATCCTACAAGCTTTTCCAGCCTAAATGATTCCATGATTTACACTAAAGCAAAGGAAATCAAGGCTCCCGTGGCAGCATTATCCATCATGCACTCCGTGACAGCATCTTGATACAGTGCTACACAAAGATTTGTGGCCAACAGTGTTCAGAATATCTTTTTGCTGTACTGTCTTTTTCCAGTAACATAACTGATTTTGAATGCATTTGTATTATTCTTATTCAAAGATAACAGCTTCTTCCTTGAGCATCTCTCCTGCCGTCTTCCATCTCATGTCATACATACTCCATTTCCTGGACATGAGCCTATTTTAGTAATTCTGCCTAAATTCTGTGACTTTTCTTGTACTCTTGTATAAGCTATTACTCCCCAATTAAATTTTAGCAATTGCTTTCTCAATTCTAACCACAGTACTAAAACTTTCCTACACCAGATCCCTAAAAATTGCATTAATTCCACTCTGTGGCTGCTGTTGGTTTATGAAAAATATGTGAAAAGATGCTTTAAATTGCAATATCAATGTTCCAATGTTCATATGTGCTCAGCTTCACCCCAGTTCTGTTCTGTTCCTCTGAAGAGGACCATTACCACCTTCCAAAATGTATGAAAATCACTAAAGCTCAGGTAGGTCTACAGCACCACGTCTCAACAACTGTTTAAAAAAAGCCAGATTAAATGACACCTAATTCTCTAGTACTTAATTTCTGGTTTTAAAGCAAAGTTTGGGATTCTCAGTCTAAAGAAAACATAGAATCATTGAATTATTTAGACTCTAAAGCGACTGAGGGAAAAGACTCTTAAGATCAAGTACAACCATTAACCTAACTCACTAGTCCAGCACTAAACCATGTCCCTACGCGCCACATCTACAATCATCAGGACATTTAAGTTTCTCAGGGGATGTTTGTTTCACTAGCACTTGTGTGTACCCACCATATGAGCTTGGTCCAGCTTTCTCTTCATAAGTAAAATGAAGTTGCAGCTCTTCTTCTGACATCCGACTGATGAATACTTTCAACAAACAGCAAATAATGAACAGTGCATTGTGAGCCTGCCAGATAAAGAGGTGGCTAGAAAAGAAGCAGGAACAAATAAGGATCAGTAATGCTTCACCAGCAAACATGCATCAAAAACCACAAGAAAATAAATGTCAGAGTAGACAAAGTTCCTATAGTTAAAGCAAGGAAAAGCCAAAGTGTTTAAGCAGGGAGTCTGCAGTTGATGTTACAGAAAACACGATGGGAATGTATTTAAAAGTAGGTTAGAAAATACAACCTTATCCCTAACTACATTTGTACCATTAAAAACATCACAGTCAACAGAAGCATCACTCTTTGAGGAACTCTCCTAACAGTTCAGCAAAGTTCTAGAGGTCTCTAGATGCTATGGACTCAAGGCACACAGACATTCGAAAATTTCCAACAGGTTCAGACCTGAAAGCTTCCTGGCTCCCTGAACCTTAGCCCTTTTCCCAAGTAAACAGCTGTCAGCTGACAGCAGGCATTTATGGACTTCATGAGCACCATACAGCAGGATTTTCTTATGCAACACACATAAATATTTTCCAAGCCTTCTCAATGAAAGCTGCATCAAATTTTTTTGAGTCCCAGTAAGCAACTGCTAGGAAGCCCATACAACATCACAGTCAACTACTGCCTGAAGCTGTACTTTCAAGGTATCTTTGTATTAAAAAACCAGAGCTCCCTAGGCACAAGTAACTTCTTACTTTAGATGCAAGCAAAACACTTGATGGCACTCCTGGGACCAAGGAGGAATTGCAGCCCCAGATCTGATGAGAGTGGGACATTTATCCGTGGGCGTGAGGGAACAACTACAGAAAGCGTTCTGCAAAGAAACCCCACAGTGCTGCAGGAGTAACCTCTTGGAGTTCTCTCCTACTGCTGAAAGGGGCAAACAAAACCAATGGCAGCTGCATGACGTAACTTGAAGGCAGTATTTTGATACATATTTATAGATACAGATATTTGAAATATTTCCAAGATAGAATACTGACTCATACATTAAGTTTCAACTAAAAAGTTCAGATGATTTTTAAACAGCTAAAAAGCCAGTAAAAGTAAAACTTTTAAAAAGCCAGCAGTACCCATAGCTTACACCATTTATACAAAAATGTGTTAATCTAACACACAAATATGTATTTTTCCCCAGTAATCTATTTACCTATTAGACTTATTTTCTGTTTAGAAAAGCACTAGACACTTGTTCTGTTTCAAACAAGTTTAAGAGAATCCTAAGGTTTGGTCTGTGAGCATGTTAATTAGTAGAGTAAAAAAACTCAAGAGCTAGCAACAAAAGGAACATTTAAAAAATTAAATGGCACAAACAGCTCTTTTCTGGGAACTTACTTCTGACATTCTGCTGAAATTTTTAACTCTTTGGTTCTAGAAAGAAAGACTTTAATCAATGATCCAAGGTTTCCTGTTCGAGGATTCTTCTCAACTAGATGAGGAAAAATAAGATACAGTTACAAAGCATGTGTAAGTTGACACTACCTAGTTCAAACAATATATAGAAAAAAAAACAAATTTCAACATTTTACATATTTCTAAATAAAGCAGAGTATGTCTTGTTTTTCTGTACAGGCATTCTTCTTTCAAGATTTTCCAGTACATGATTTACTAGTCCATAACTGTTCTCTAAATACAATTAATCCTAGATTTAAAATATCCCAAATGTGGGATACTCATACTCATACTGCTTCCTTTCCCAGACTTGTCTACGGCACAACAGTCTCGTGACAGAAAACTGGGCAGGTCTTCACAACTACCTTTTACCTTCTTGCAACACCACTGATCACATTTTATATTCCCTTCCTTTCATCCTCTAATTCTTTCCCCTTACTGATCAGCTTAAAGGGCAAAGGGAAAAAGACAGAGTAGAGATGGAATTATTTGTTTTAAACCTTTCAGTCATATCAAGTTCCGTAAAACAGTTTACAATGGAAGTTTCTAAAGGTTTGGGATATATATAAAAACACTCTTTACACTGCTTTAATCTTTCTAGTGCAACATAAACAAATAGAATGCTGAAGGCATGACTGTGCACAGGGATGCTGTTTCCCAATTCTTCTGGTAAAGTACATGGAAAAAAGATGGCACAGCTTCTCACCTAAAGACTTGCAGACTGAGATTGTGGCTTCTTCCAAGAGCTTTAAGTCAGCACTAGGTAGGAGGAAAAGAAAAATGGTTACACAAGCAACTCAGTTCCTGTACTTGAAGTGAAAATTCATTACAAAACAGTAATAAAGTCTTTCTACAAAGCACTTAATTTTAGCCATCCACTAGCTCGTACAAGTCAGTTTGTACAACCTCCCTGCTCATGCAGGGGCTTCTACACCCAGCAGCCCCAGACTATGTCCAGGTGGCTTTTGAGTATCCCCACAAATTCTCTGAGCAACTCATTCCAATGCCCTGTCATCCTAACACCAGGTAGTGCAATATTCTTTTGAAGTACAGCAACTCTAAAACAGGAAACTAATATTCAAAAGTGAATTGTTCATCAGAGTGAAATTATATCGGTGTCTTCTCCCGGGGAACAAGGGACAGGATGAGAGAAAATGGCCTCAAGTTGTGACAAGGGAGTTTTAGGTTGGATATTGGGGAAAACTCCTTCATGGAAAGGGTTGTTCAGCCCTGGCACAGCTGCACAGGGCAGTGCTGGCATCCCCATCCCTGGAGGGGTTTAAAAGCTGTGTGGTTGTGGCACCTGGGGACATGGGTCAGTGGTGGCCTGGGCAGTGCTGGGAACTGGTTGGACTCCAAGATCTTCATGGGCTTTTCCAACCTAAATGATTCTGTGATTCCACGAGCATTTTATTACCACTACTTTTGCAGCTCCATTGCTGCCATGCTCAGCTTGGTGTTACTGAAAATACAAATAGGACAGCAGCCTATAGAAAGAATTTCAACTTTTTTTACAAGAAATTTCACATTAAATGATGCATTTTTGAAAACATGAATAAAAGAAACCTCAATCTGACATTTAACCTCAAGCTAAGCAGCTCTTTCCTTTCAACTAATGTTATTATACTAGTGCAACAATCACATCAGATACAGCAAATTGTTCGTAACTTCATTAATTGCCTCGTGATACGCCTCAGAAAAACATTATCTGAAAAGAACAATAAAGCACTAAAGCAAACCTGACAGCAATCACTGAAAGTAAACACCAGCTGCGTCAAGCACATACTTCTGACCTACCAGTACAGGGCAACGGATCCTCAAAAACATCCTTAACAGATGGGAAAACAAGACAAATCATCAGATACTGTGTTCAATGCCACACTGAGCAATACGAATATTAATAACTAAAGGGCACCCAGTTCCACCACTCTCATCGTTAAAATTTTTTCCTTCTATCTAGTCTGAATCTACCCTCTTCTAGTTTAAAACTATCACCTCTTGTCATATCATGAAGGCCCTACTGCTCAGCGTTTTGGAGGAGATGGTAGAGCCTCTATACAGACTGAATTAACATACAGCCTGACCTTTAGGGACTTCTGAAGTTCAACAAATCAAAGGACAGTCAAAAAAAATTAGTTCAACACTTGCAGTCATAATACAGCCCTCTTCTCTTTTTAAAGTCCTGTGCTTTTTTTAAATTTACATTGTAATCCAGTTTACAGCACGCTGTTGTGTCAACCTGAGACTACCAGTGGTGCTGTGTGGGAAGCTGCTAAACCAGCTCCAGGGCTGAAAACCCTGTGGAGCCATGCTCTTGGAAGCTGTGGAGTTTGAGCTGTGCCCCAGCTCATGAGGACTAGGTGATATTGTAGAAAGAGCAGCCAAAAGAATTATTTCAAAACCCTTCAAGAGGAAACTATTCAAGACAGAGACATCAAGCAAATTAAGTTTTAAGATGCCTGCAAATTTTCTTGTACATCAGACTAATTTACTGTGTAGTGAGCTGACAGCTGAGACAGCTCTTCACCTACAGCTGAATATCCTANGGAAACTATTCAAGACAGAGACATCAAGCAAATTAAGTTTTAAGATGCCTGCAAATTTTCTTGTACATCAGACTAATTTACTGTGTAGTGAGCTGACAGCTGAGACAGCTCTTCACCTACAGCCTGATATCAATTACCAGCATTCATCCTTCTTTTACAAACTGCTTTGAAACGCAAGATTCAGAAAGAACAAACTTACACTTTGATATACATTTTAAAAACATTAGACTTGGTCTCAAAGGTGGTCTCTTGTTCCAGCACTACAAATATGCAGAGTAATTAAAAACAAATGGTATTGAGCAAGAACACGCCACCAGCAACTACAGACAACACAGTTTTCTAGGTCTATGTGACCTTGCACTTTTTTAAAAAAACAGAAACTTCTAAATTTGCCCAGCTGGCTGCTTGTCATCAGGATTTATTCCTTCCCAAGACCTGGCAGGCAGGGAGGGTGAATATTACAATGGACAACAACTCAACAGAGAGTTCTTAGGTACTGAAAAGTCATAATCTAACACAACATGACCCCTCCCACTATCCAAAGATCCTGGGGACACAGTCAGAGTGGTTATTGTAATTGCTCCAGGACTTAAACCATAAATGCAGACATTCAGCTTTGAATTATGGTTCATTTTCTCCCTAATTTCTAAGGTTAGGTTTCAAAGTCTAGCATTCTTACAGATTTTTTTTTCTTCCCTTTGAGTTATTAAAAGCCACACGAAGTCCTCAAACAAATTCCACAGAGTTGCTTAATTTCTACAAGTTGCCAGGATCAAAACCAGTGGCAAAGCAAGCAAGGCTTTCAGATCTTCAGCAAAGCTTTTAACACTCAAGTCATTCTTTTTCATACTAAAATGAAGTTCAATGCTTAAGAATTAACTACAGCCCACTGCCTCTTATTCATACGACAAGAACACAAAACTGAATTTTGCCACACTCAAGACTCAGCAACAGCTACCACAAAATTTCAATTCACTCAAAAGAAACACCTAATGAGGGGGAATTACAGCACAAATACCACTCCAATAGGCACACACCAGTGAAATACTCAATACTGTTATATCCCCAAGGATGGATTCATGGAGTGAATATCATGGAAAGCTACAAAAAATAGCAGCTCATTCCTAAGTACCCGGGGCCAAACTTAGCAGTGACTTTCTTTCCTTTGATTGGGCAGAAAAGAGAAGCGAGAGACATGGAAAAAGCTGTCTGGGTATTTTCTTGTGCAGTGAAGAGACAGAAGGTAAATTACATTAACACTTGGGTAGAAAATGCCAGAGCCAAGATTCACAAGGTGGCACAAAAAATGGTACGACCAACTGTGGCACTGAATTTCCTCTGCAGTCCCTGTGGAGATAACATCTGGTTAATGAATGAATGCAAAAATGGAAACTCAACACTGAAACATCTGTCCTTTCATTAAGCCACACAGAACACTTCTAATAAGTACTCAAATTGTATTTCAGCTCTAACAAGCACTGATAAAATGAAGCTCCTTCACTGCACTGATCACAAACAGAAGATCCAATTCTCTCTGAAAACCTTCACCTGAGGAATACAGACTGCCCTGTTGTCAAATATGTGTCTGGAGCACAAGTCTGATGAGAAGCAGATGAGGGAGCTGGGAAAGGGGCTCAGGCTGGAGAAAAGGAGGCTCAGCAGGAACCTTCTGGCTCTGCACAACTCCCTGACAGGAGGGGGCAGCCGGGGGGGTCGGGCTCTGTTCCCAGGAAACAGGGACAGGAGGAGAGGGAATGACCTCAAGCTGTGCCTGGGGAGATTCCGGTTGGATATTGGGGAAAATGTCTTCATGGAAAGGGGTGTTCAGCCCTGGCACAGGCTGCCCAGGGCAGTGGTGGAGTTGCCATCACAGGACAGATTTAAAAGCCATGTGGATGTGACACTTGGTGACATGGGCTAGAACCCATAAAAGTAAAGAACAGATTTGTTAAGGATGGAGTGCAAAATATTCCCTGCTCTATGAGAAACATTTGGTGTATTCATAACATGAAAAGGATTACCTGCTGCTAGTAATAAACAGGCCATAAGTATGAAAAGCAAGTCAACCCTTCCTGCTGCTTGAAGGCTGTGCTGAACATCAGTAGGAGAAACCCAGGCATGCCAGTAACATCCAGGAAGCTCTGCCCTGGACAAGACACCACTATGTAAAATGGTCATGTGCACATGGAACAAACTCTGAGGGTGGGGAGGCCCTGGCACAGGGCGCCCAGAGAAGCTGTGGCTGCCCCTGGATCCCTGGCAGTGTCCAAGGCCAGGCTGGACGGGACTTGGAGCAGCCTGGGATAGTGAAAGATGTCCCTGCCCATGGCAGGGGGTGGGATGGGATGATTTTTAAGATTCCTTCCAACTCAAACTGTTCTGGGCTTCTGTGACACCAGCTTCAATCCGCGGACCTTTAACACCACAATCACAGTGACCTGGGTGAGTTTGCACATGTACTTCAACTGGCACAACCTGAACTGAACAACCTCACTTTGAGAAAGCAGTACATATTTACATATTCACCAGTCCTACAGTTTTCCAAGAAATGAACAAAAGGTATCACCTGATGTAGGGATTCAAATGGGCTGTGAACATATGGGGCAAACAGAAAAGATTCAAAACAAAGTATTCTTAACTATACAGACTTGACTGGCTCACTTGGATACAAGCAAATATGTGAGGTGCACAGTTGCTTCCCACACACTTCAGGAAAAAATTCCACGCTTCACAGGAGTTCCTCCCTCATCCTGTGAACTGATGGCCAGCATTTTCAAAGTACTTAATAAAAGAAAGAAATTATTTTATTTGCTTTTCTTTTATGTAGAGGGTAAGTTCACAGACTTTAGCAAAACTAAAATTAGTAATAGTAAAATTTGCTTCCTTGACAGCACAGCCATCTTTAAAGAAAATGGTTTTGTCTTTGTTTATTTTAGAGGTATCCAAACAGGAGAGGTTTTACAGTGGCAGCCATTATTTTCTCTAACATCTTAACACCATGCCATAAGAATATTTTGCATACCAATTGTCACTACAAACCCCTCTATACACGGGCAGCATCTGTGTGACAGCAGCTATCACAGATCAGTGGTGAACGTAAAGAGTAATCAAGGATAATCATTATTTCGCTGGGATTTAATAACTTTGTGTTTGCAATCACACATCACAATACAAGAGTTTCTTCATCAGGGAGTTAGTTTTCTGTAAGAAAACCTCTTCTCAGTAGAGGTGGGAAAGAATGGCAAATTGAGCAGTCTACTAGTCAGTAAAATTTCATCATTTTCATTGACTGCAGAGTTTTATTTCTGGCTTCTTACTACCAAAAAGCTGGATTCTGCGGTCAGCTATTCTGGCATATATCGTAAAAAACATTACTTCCAAAAAGAAAGGGGTGAAAAAAAAAAAAGAAAGGGGAAAAAAACCCAGTGGTGTCATAAATAGGATTATTTTTAAATGGTTGAATTCAGCTGCCTTACTTCAAATTTACTAACAATCAGTCTTCAGCAAAACCATAATTATTAAGACAGTGAAGGTTGTTTCCTGACAGCAGCCAGCTTTGAAGAACGTGGTTTTATCCACTTTTATTTTAATGGCACCACAATAGAAGTTGTTTCAAATTTGCAGAAATATCAAAAATATCTCCACATAACAAGAGAAAGCATTCTGCCTAAAAGCTGTAATTATAAATATACTCACACCACAACACCTGCCCTTAATATGGTAAGAAAAAGACCCAAACCAAAGGAGACAAATACCCCCATAAAAAAAGGAGGAAAATAACCAAAACAAGCAGCTTTCCTGACAGTTTTTTCCTCATGGTAAGGCCTTTTTTCTTTGCCATTGAATACAAAACAGAAGAACCAGCCCATTTAGTAAATTCATACTGTGGGAATGCTGATTTCAATGGACTAGTTGGAGGACAGACATCAAAGAATATAAGGCAGCATATGATTTATTGTACCATTTAAAAAATGTACCATGTTAAAGCAACATAAAAGCTTCTCATTTTTATGTCTTTCCATTAAAGGCCCATGCACATTATTCTTGAACCAGCAACTCATTAATTACTCTGGGGAAGGAACAAAGCAGAACAGTAAATACTAAGCACATGATTTTCAGCAAGTTCTGCTTTAGTTAACTTTAAGTTTTCCATCAGAAAATAATTGTAACTAATACCACCACTAAGGAGGAGGTTGCATTCTTGGTAGCAAATCACAGAAAAGCCAGACAAACACAATCTGCCTAGACTGAGAGCTAACACTCCAAAGCAAACCTCATAGCTCTTAATCCCAATAGTAACAAAAAAAATCATCCAGAAAAGCTGTATTTTATTTTTCCAATATCCAAACACTATTGGATTGATAGGTCAGTCACCCCAATTATAGAAGTGGCAGATTTAAGGGGTTTTATATAATTTTAATTCAGCTCCCATGAGTCCATTCTGTGCAACAAATAAGGACCCATGAAGGAAAAAAAAGAACATGCAGGAGTGTGAAATTAGAGAATCAAGTACTTCCTAATGGCTGAAACCAGAAATGTCTCAGCAGACACTTCAGCAGTACCTGCTTAGCATGCATGACGTGCTTTATGGAAGAGGGTATCACAATAAACCTTTTACAGTGAAAAGCATGAGGCAACCCAAAACTAAACTGCTGGAAGCTGTTCCTTTGGCTATCATTTATGTTTGCACCACTTACCTGCTCCCACTCCTAGACTGTGAAAGGCCCCAGAGGCTTTCTTTACCTGCCAGACACCCAGGCTGGCTCTGGCTGTTACTACTCACTCATGCCAGGGGAGTCACAGGCAGCGAGCAACGGTTCACCGTCAGCTCATTTCTGATTACTGACAGCTGATATTCCCTCTTAATATTTGCCTAATTATTACGAAAATCAACAGTATGAGAGGAAGAACAAGAAGCCCACAAAGGCAGAATATTAGACTGCTAGCAGCCAGCTCTGCTTTGACCACACACTTTCCTTGGTCATTTTTGGACGGCACAGCAGGTTTAAGCAATCCCACCTTTTAGCCCAATAGGTTGCTGCGTCCCAAAAATCAGTCCCTCATTGTGCCAGAATTGTTTTGTGGTGCCAAGCTATGAATCACTCTAGGGAATTATCTTGGCTGAAAAAATAAACACTTCTGCTGTGTTGTTTTTCAGATAGATTAGTTCCTGATTAAACCCACAGAAGAACAAAATAAACACTGGAAGAGATAGTGAAAGGGAGAGAGCATCTTGCATCAGTGTTGCTGACAGAGATACAGCAACTTTGCAGTCAGCAGCACTGGTATTTGGCAAACTTTATTCCATACAGAAAACTACCTTGTGTTCTTCACAGAAACAGACCAAAAAGCCAACAGGACTGAAAAAATAAAACCCAGTAAAGAAGGCATGGCTGAGGAAATGAGCAATGCTAAACAATTTCACATGGAACCAGAAAAAGAGAGATTAACACATTCAGTCAGGTAGAGGTCAGACAAGAAACCAAAAGAGAGAACCACGAAGACGAGACACGGATAAAAAGGGGAAGACATCAACCAAACTGGAAGGGGAAAGAGAGAAAAGCAAAACAAGGACAAAGAAAGAAATTCAAAGTGCCAAGACACACAAAGCATAAGAAAATGAAGACAGCAGAGCACAGAAAGTGGTGCTATTTTAAGATCTGGTATCATGTCTCCATGTTTCTCAGAGTAGAAAGACAGTAATTCCCCATCTCTCAAGCCAAAGCACAAAGACTACTGTTCCACAGAAGATCCAGCTCTGTTTGACACTTGGGATCTACAGTTCCTGGACTAACTGGGAACAGCTTCTGTAAAGCAAAGCACTAGTCACAAGTTCCTAACTACAAAAAGCATACCTGGAAAAGCGTTAAAAACCGCACAAACTTCCTTACACACACTGATTCAGATTTCCCTGGGAAGCCTTCCTTGCAGATACTGTTTCCTTGCCGTGGCCTAGGCTTCTTGACAACAAGGTGACTCTGTCGGGCATCTGTTGCAGAAAAGAGTAAATCTACCCCAGCCCCACCACCTCCCCACCTTGCTGGTTTTTGCTTGGATAATTTTGGTTTGGCTGATTGCTTTTCCTCCCAACATGAATTTTCCTACCACCTTCTCTTCTAATGCTTTTCTCCTCCTCCTCCCCTACAGTACTGACATACGTAGAACAGAATTATGTCCAAAGCAGCACCCAGAGAAGACAGCCCTCTTCTCCCTGGGGATGGCATTAGTCCCATCTTCACAAAAACTTGAGGAAACAGATCTTCTACTCTAAAATATCACCAATTAAAAAAACAACACAGAACACTTACACAGCTCCCAATAATACTTGCTAACAGTCACTAGTTTTGCAACAGACAATTGGAAAAAGTGAATTTAAAAGGAGAAGAAACCTGTAAAACTCTGTCCTGTTCAACAGGTGAAAACTGGCTCCGTTTCACAAATCACAAACAAGCATCTTGCTCCTGACTCTTAAGCCTCATTAAAAACAGAGTTAAGTTGATAATTTGGAAGCTTTCAATCTCAGAAATTGACATTGACCTCTATTGTTCCACTCCTGCAGGCAAGGTTATCTGATATAGACAAATGCTGAGGGTGCTGTGCAGCCAACATCGTCTGATTTCACTTGCCAATGGTTGCCTCAGGTAGATGCAACTAAATGGGAAATTTCTGTTTCCTTCCATTACTAAGCTGCAGAAAAGATGTCTCTAAAAATACTTCTCCTCTAGCTGCCAGGCAAGAGCACCATCTGGTGTTCAGCTAATTAAAGCTTTCAACCTGTGTTTGGATCATTTTACTGGTCTGCTTGTTTTTTTAATTATGTTTCCTGTTTGAGGTTTTTCTGTTTGGTTAGGTTTTTGCTTTGCTGATTTGGGGGGTTATTTTAGCAAATTTACTCTGCACTGGATCTGAATTCCATGAAACAGGCATAAAAACCAAGCTAAGAAAAACTCCTTAACTATCATAGGGGAAAGACGAAAAATAGAACAACCAAAAGAAATTGGTGGGGTTTTATATGTAATTATTACCCCTTAAAAAAACCCAAAAAACAGAGTATTATATAAGTTCTTAGAATACTGTCAATCTTATTAGTCATGGATAGGCTGTAAATAATTCTTGTCTTCAGGGATCTCAGAGGAAAAACAACTGCTTGCTCACACACTCCCAGTTCAGTACTGCCCTTTACCAGCTTTACAGCCGTCCATAACTCCATCCCTTCTTCCTAACCTCTGGCTATTCTCTCCAGGCAGAAGCCAAAATACTTCCTCCTCCTCGCTCTTTACAAAAATAGCACCTAGTGAATGCCTCCCAGTTATTTACCTTAACCATTTTCCATTCCAGTTGCCTGAACTTTCACTTACAGAAAAGCACCAGTTTTACATTGAAAACTGTAATAACAGTTTAAGTAACACCTGAAGGTGTTAATATCAGATTGTTCTTGCAAGACTGATAATCAACACAAAGGCCAAGGAATTTAGCAATGGAGTTGGGTCAACAAAAGTTACAAGAACTTCAATTCTCTATTTTGGGAGATGTGCTATGGATTGTCTGAAAAATAATGAATTTATTTATATCCACATCACTTTCTGGAATGAAAAGGCATTAAAAGCTTGAATTTCAGATACTTAGAAAGTATCTTTATGGAGAATATACACCAAATTTCTTTTTAAAACGCAAAAGAGGGTGAAAAAAAGCCATATAGACTAAGCAACTCAAAAGCTAACCTACAATTAAATCATGCAAGAAGTACAGTTCACTCTAAGTTGAGAGGAAACATCAAATATTGGAATCTTCAGCAAATCCAGTCAACCCAAAGGCTATACCAAAGAAAAAGAAAGCTTCCTAAAACAACAAGAAAAAAGTTTCCCCCCAACACTACAGACCCTATTTCTGATCTTTACCAGGAGAATGAATAGCAATTACAGCCATTATGAAGAAGAAAGAAACCCACAGGAATGGAAGAGGTGGTGGAAAATGCTTCCAAACTTAGAAACAACAACCTATTTTACACAGGCATTTATTCCCCTGCTACCTAAAACAGGAATAATTAACATAACCACTCATTTGCTTTCAGACTGGTCACTTCTGTAAACATACTATCAAAGTTAGCTCTTCAACACCCTCTTACCTGTTTGTTGGAGTCGTGAAGCTAAAAGACAGGAGCTGATTCCAGAATGGGTCATTCTCGGAGATGGGCTCTGATCCTGACAGTTTTTGTAAGTACTCATTTTCTGGAAGCTCACTGATGCTGCTGCTATTTGCTCCCATCTTCTTTATTTGGCAAATCTCTTTCTAAATTTTCATTTCTTTGAGAAAAAAAAAAAGAAGAAAGAAACACTTTAAGTCTTTTGTACAAATAAGGAATATACAGACCCTGAGTTAGCCACCAGTAAAGCTTTAGATTACCCCCTTGAAAAATTACTGAGATGCAGGAGTCAGGCACATAGGGATATATTAGAAAGATTTCCTTTCAACAAACTTTGGACAATAACATCTTTGGCCAAGGAAGGTAAAAGTTTCCGTGCTACTACTTCAGTCATCATATCACTTGTATTTTAACAAATTATACTCAGCAAGAACACTGCAGCACAGTTTTACCAGTACCAAGGCTGCTAGCAGTGAGGAAAATGACACAGAATTCACAACTTTAATGGGGGTGTCTAGCTGACATGCTATTCAGAAATGTATTTTCAAAATTAATATGCACAGAGAGAAAATTACTACTTCTGTAAAGATGCAGCTAATTCCTGCATGCCACCAGTGATCTACACCTTTAAAGTTCCTGCCCTTCCAGAGTAAGCACCGCTCTTATCATGCTGTTATCAAGCAAGCAAAGGTACTACCGACCAGACATGAACCTCCTGATCTCCGTAAAATAACATGGTTCCTTCCAGGCAACTGCTTCTGGATTTTCTGGGAAAAATCCATAAAATAAACACGTCAGAAATACAACTGCTTTTTGACGGAAGACTACAGAAGTTGGCACTCCAAACCCTCTTGCTCTATGTGTTGTACTTGATCTGTGCGAAGAATGAGAAGCTTTGATTTCTTCATGCCTCTTCTCATCTTTATAAACAATTTAATTAAAGAAAGAAAACCACCACAATGCTATCGACTATGTGCCAGGTATGATCCCAAGCACCTCACATCTTTCCAGGGCATCAGCTTCAATAATCTTCCACCTTTTGGGACAAAACAACTGTGACAGATAGGTTTAAAAGTTTGTATGAAAAAAAGGCATCCCCATCAAGATAAAAGTGTTGTGCAACTTTACTGTAACCTAAATACTCACTCCTGAGCTGGCATAAGACGTAAGAACAAGCACAACTGTATGAGAAGATGTAAGCTGCTACCCACCCACCAGCAACTCTTCCCTTGATTTCTACAAAGATACAGATACCACGTATCAGATACAAGGTATCAGATACAAGAATCACGAGCGTACTGATACTCTTAAAACTCCTCAACTTCGCAGAAGCAATTACTTGCAGAAAAGACAATTCTAATATAAGTTAATAGCAATAAAGAACTGTACAAATATGAGGAAAGCTTACTAAAAACAAACAAGACATGCAACAAAAAGCTGCAACATTAGCAGCCATAGTGGAAGTTCTCTGAAGAATTCATATTTGAGATTTAGAGCAACTGCATAGTACCCAAACATGTCAGAAACAAAGGGCCGGCACAGTCACAGAGCAGAATATAAGATATATTAAGTAATAAAGAGATCTTTAAAATGTGAAATCCTACAAAAACAAGGAAATTGGTGATTATTGTCTAAATTTTATCTGTAGGAGACTCTACGGGCTGGAAATACACCACTCCATACTCCTTCCCCCTCCATTTCAGTACTCCATCCTCCACCGCCATTGTTACCTGCTTTAGAAGACAAGATACAGTGCAACTGAATGCTGACTCTGTCCTCCTTTAAATTGTCTCAAACAAAGACCCTTTGCTCTTAAAACAAGTTGTTGTACCTCCACCGGGATGCACTCAGGGAGCTCTGTTTTTAAAGGGTCAGTTGGGTTTATACCACCTCCCTTCACACCTGACCTTATAACCCCATATAACTTCTCCTAGCAAAAAGCTCTGAAGACTCTGTCTACAGCACTTGAAAAAGCCGTGTTTGTCACAGGGACTACCAGCAAGAAGAGAAATCTGAAGTAGCCTAAGAATGAAAATGAAACTTTGTGCCAGGGAATTCTGTGGCGAAGCATTAAAGAATTATAATATACAATCAGCTTAAGAGGATTTCCAGAACTTTGGCTGAATGCTCACTCACAGAACAGAATGAATGCATCTTATCAGAACACAAATTTTGCTGCCCTGACGGAAAAATCCTCACAATCAGTGTATTCTACCCTTCAAACAGTGCCAATCAATACTAAAGCAATAAAGCAGAAGAAAAACCCATTGGTGCAATATCTGAGAAAAGTAGATCATCAATCAGAAGAATGAAGATTCAGCGTGTACATGGACATCTCAGTTCTGCATCCCCTGGTTTCCAGAATGGTTTGAGTTGGAAGGGACCTTAAAGCTCAACCTGTCCCACTCCCTGCCATGGGCAGGGACACCTTGCACTGGACCAGGTTGCTCCAAGCCCTGTCCAACCTGATCATGTTTGCAACATGTTCAACTACTGCAAAAGCCAACAATGATGCTGCTGGCCCTGGGCCTGTATTTTGACTCAAGCCCCTTCCCTGCGCCTAAACTTAAAGGCCCTACATTTAAACCTTTATTTCTTGGAGAAAAGACAAGTCTAGCCTCTGTCTGCTTCAAGTTCCCATTCTCTGCTCATGTTTTACAGCTCACTTGCTCCAAGACAAACAACTAATGGTGAAGAGAACCAAGAGGCAGCTGGAGCCCTGCCTTCAAATCCCTCCACCTTAACCTGAAATCCTTGAGTTCTCCATGCCAGAGCACTGACAGCGCCCAAAATCCTTAGCTTGTTCTCCTAAGATGAGTCACCATATTCTCTATTTACAAGCTACTCCTGCAGCTCGCTGCAGCTCTCAAAGCCCCCCATTTAAACCACTTTCCCAGCAATACCACAGCAACCAGAACTGCTTTCAAGCTAATTCTTGAAAAGGAGTCATGCTTGCTTTCCAGATTTCCTACAGCATGCCAGCAGGTTCGATACCATTAAGACAAATCCAAAACAAAGAGGGCTTTAACAGCAAGTCTTTGCAAAATTTTATTGTCTCTTTTCAGAGTCAGTGTCAAATCACAGTGCCCAAGAACGTGCCCAGTTCCATGGCCATAGCCACGCTCCCAAGCAACACGACAAGCTATGGAGCCCCTTGGGAGCCCTCCAGCCCTAATGCCCAGCTGGCTCCTTCCAAACTGCAGAGAACATGTTTGATTCCACAGACCTTCCCCAAAGTGACAGAAAAATAAGGCACTAGCTGATTATTTTCTCCTCTAAATGAAATAAATACCAAGCCATCCAGACCTGTCAGAATAATCCACCTGCTAGCTTGAGCTTTAAATACTTGATAGTAGTTTGTAGATAAGGGGACTTGGCAAGCTTTGACTTCCACTCATTCAAGAGCCAACAAATCTTGGAGCAATCAAACAAACATACAGATTTTTTCTCTCTCTTATACCCCAGGTGGTTTCTTTCCTCTCCTAAGTACATTACACTCATCATAGCCCTCTGAAGTAAAAATCTCAGCAAGTTGTACTGACCGTTCCGGTAGATGACCACACTTACAGACACACAAAGCTAACTCCTTCCATCAGGAACTTGTGTTATCCCAAACCTTGATGAAGTGCTCTGCAATGACTTCAGATGCAGCCTGAGCACCTTCAGCTCCTACAACCTGAATAGCCACAGGCCCTGCTGTAAATAAGCAAGACATGTCTGAGGAACTCCAGCCATCAAGTAACCCAGGAAACTCTCCTTCAGAGTTCATTAATAATCTACAGGAAAAATGTCTAAAAATAATTTAAAACAACAAAAAAAAAAATCAATATTTAATTTCCAGGCATTTTAACAACAGTAACAGATTAACCCCAGTGCTTTAACTTAGCTGGTTACATGCTAGCCATGATCTCAAACACATTTCCACAACAGTTGCTACTAAAAAATATTAAAAGGCAGTCAGCACCTTAAATCATTTTCAAACATGCTATTAAATGTTTCTTTTAGAAACAGCTGCCTTTAGCTGAAAAGATCACTCAAATAGAACATGTAACCACTTAAACGTGCACACTGCTTTTGATTAAGAGGCACTTCCTCTGTGCCTGTATGCTGGTTAAGGCAGTAGATGTTCAAGTCTTTAGATAATATAAAAGGTATGTCAGTACTTGGAATAGAATTACAACAGTATGCTTTAAGCAGTATTTAAAACATTTATTTATTTATCCATGATTTTTCCTATACTTGACTTTCATAACAGCCCTCACTGCACAGAAAGGCTGCTCCAGGGTATCCCAAAGAAACTGCAAAACACAAGGTTAAACAGCTTCTGCTTCCTCACATGCTGAAGTGGGACAGCCCCAAGAAACACCAAATCACAGGAAATTCTCTTTCACTCCAGGAAAATCGGTCCTTACTCTAGCAGTAAATTACCAATGAAATCTAATTTCTTTTTCCTTGAAATACACTAAATAAATGCATGGTTCATTAAAATATTTTTTTTTTAAAAGCCAATCTACTTATTTGCCAGCCACCCTCCTCCCCCCCCCAAAAAAAAACCAACACAGTCACAACTTATTAGCAACTCATTTAGTTTAACTCGGTGTTATTATACCCCCAAAGAATCATAGCCTGGTCTGCAAGTGTCATTCTCTATTAAATACAGCATCTGTTAAGTCCCAGAACTTGGCTCCATGATGCAGCAGTAGAGGCTTTAGAGCAACACAAGGGAGTTTGTTTTGCACATCAGAACTCATTCCAATCTCAAATTGCTATGGGTAGGTATAAATCCCAAGTTTACTGTTTCTTCTAGAAGATTTTAGTATTATTAATTATCAACAATGCTAACAAGAACATAATTTTTCCTCTGAAAGGAAGTAAAAAGCAATTCAGCAAGACACAGACGCCATGTATGAGCTTTTAAGTGTAACTAGAGGTACAGACGTGTACTGCTGAACTCGGGGAAAAAAACTTGCCATGTTCTCTAGATCTTCTATTTAAATAATTTTAGACAAGTAATTAGAGTTCCTTTGGGGATTACATCTCCTACTGGTCTCACAAATTAATTGCCAATGCTGGAATTTTATCAATGCAGTACAGCGAGTCCCCCTTCCAAAACTATGCTTGCCATGATAGTTGGGCTGAGTCTGTAGACAACTTGAACAACATAGATTACATATAGCTATGGGGTTTTTTAAAATTACTGCTTTAAAGTATAAGAATTTGAGGTGGTCATGCACATGATTTTACAATGTCATCTGAGATCTGGTCACTAGGTTGGGTCATTAACACAACCACATGAAAATAGTGAAAACATTTGAAAATCTAACAAAAAATTCATTTCCATACATAGCAGGACTCTGGTTACCTTTACAGTTTGCAGCTTTATGAACTAAAGCAAATGGACATCGCTTTCCTTCCAAGCAAAGCAGCCAGAATCACTGTAAAGATGAGAACATGAGATGTAATGCTGCTCATTCAGTATTAACAAAGCACTGCACTGAGCTTTTTGGCTGATTCCTACTTGTATCAAGAACTGCAGGTTTCAGACCATCTTTCACCCGTGAGACATTAAAGCATCCCACAAAATCCCAACATAATGCTTGCCAGAGAATTATGAGACTACTGCAATATATTTATACGTAATTCTCCATACAACAGAAAACACAGAAGTTATATTAACACTATTATTGTACTGTTCAGCTCCAATATTTGAATTTTACTGTCCACACAACATATTTGAATTCTGATTACTCACTCATGTTCAGTAATATTTCATAGATTCATAAAATGGTCTGTGTTGGAAGGCACCTTTAAAGACCATCTCATTCCACCCCCGTCATGGGCACCTCCCACTATCCCAGGTTGCTCCAAGCCCTGTCCAACCTGGCCTGGAACACTTCCACAGATGGGGTAGCCACAATTTCTCTGAGCAACTTTGCAATTTTCTAGGCACATTAAGTGTTTATTCACCTGCACTGCTAGGGGAATTGTTCTGGGGAAGTGTTGGTACTGTTATCAAGGCTGAGAAAAAAACCAAGAAATGAGATTTTATCTTTCTACAAAGACAAAATGCAGTTTTGCAAATACTTCATTCGTACTAGGAGATCATTCACTAGTTTTCACACAAAGAGGTACAAAACTGTAAGAATTTTGGTTTTACCAATTAAAATGGTAAGATTTTGCTAAGCAAAACTAATGATGCAGAAATACCTGGCAATAACAATTCATGTCGGTTAAAGGGATCTTTAGGGAAAAAAAATCTTTACAATCCTCAGACTGTAGTAGTTTTTGCCATTTTAAATCAGAGAAGAGCACTGAAATAGTCTTTGTTTTTAAAGCACATTAATGAGTCAAAATATTCCAGCTATAACTTAATGCCTAGCAATCCAAACACTATCAAACCACTGTTAAGAATTCACCTTCTCTGATACACAAGTTAGCCACAACCAAGCAGCCTGGGAGATTCCAGAATGGATAAACGCATCCTTCATGACCAATTAAAAAAGTTTCCTACTGTTTTTAAATTAATGAATTACACAGGAAAGACTGTTTCTGCTCATTTTACTTTACACTGATTTGTAATTTTCCTTCCCTTTTCTACTGCCTTTTTGGCAACCACTACTTTCACTCCTTTCTCCAGCTCCCTTTACCCACCTGTTTTACTTTTGCATGCTGACACTGTTCAGACTCAAATATCTCCCCCCACCCCCCCCAAAAAACCCAAAACCACAAAAACCACAGTTTTGTGAAAAGTAGTAGACAGGCAAGCTGCTTTCATGAAAAATACAAAATACGACCTCTTCTAGAGAACCTTGGTTGACAATGAAGGGGTCTATCTTTGCAGCTTGGGGGCCAATACCATCTCTCATAGCTTTCCAGATAATCCTCTGTCTCTCCTCTACCAACTACTTTTCAGACACTACCAAGTTTGATGGCTACTGTCAGGGATCATGACACAACCCTCAAACCTATATTTGCAGCAGCACAGCACACTAACTATTCACCAGGTACCAAAACATCTTTCTGTAAAGCTCAGCATATTAGGACAGAAGCGCTTTCGAATGGCAGTAAGAAATGCAACAGAATTATGAAGTCGTCCCCACAATGCAAAACAGTAAAAAAACCCCAACATCTTAAGGTCTTTAGGCAGCTCTCAATATAAATTATCTGACTTGCCCACTGTTTACTCAGCTGGATGAACAAATACAGCATCTCCTTCAGTTCTCCTGCTCTGTTCTAGTGCCTTCCCCTTCCACAGTAAGAACCTGAATCAAGCAGCAGTGCAGTGACATCAGTACGGTCCTTCTGGGTTCCACTGAAGCCTGAAGAGTCTTGCATGTAGCAGAAGTGATTAATCTTGATAGATTTACTGCAGGCAAAGAAGGCCCCTCACAGGGAAGGCAAGCAGCTGAAAAAACAAGTGACGATGCTGTGTTTTCTGCTCCAGTTCCTCTTCCACAACATTTTCGTGGGAGTCAGTCATCAATAAAAGCCTAATTCTGAAGAGCACAATCTGCTTCCTTCATATCCCACCTACAGGACAGTTGTTCTGCCCACAACTGAAGAAGGGATTTTTCAAAATCTTCATGGTGAGGCAGAGTATTTCAACCAGAAGAATTTGGATGTGAGGGAGCCCGGATGCCGTGGTGCTTCCCCAAACTGCTCAACAAGGGATGCTATTGTCTTTGACAGCTCACCCTACACAGTTTGTCACATTTTAATAAAGTGCTCTGAAAGGAGATGACAGAAAAGTGAAAACCTAAATTCTATACATAAGACTGAGATGTACTGATCTTTTCCTCAGTGTCATCTCAGAAAACTAACACATTTTCACACACTCTTTATAATAATATATAATCTCTAACCTCCAGGTTACTGGTGATCCATTCTGCTAATTTTTAATCACCAAATCTACTCATTTTGATAAGGAGATGCCCAATTACTAATCTCAAAATACCTTATTTCAAGGGAACTACTAGTCACCTTCAAAAGTCACCTTCAAAGCCTTGTCCTGAACTGGAACTACTGACTCATAAGAGGAAAAAAACAACCTTGCTCAAATTGCTTTTCTCTAAAGTTATAAGAGATCAAAAATATTTTACACAAAAATGCCATTCCAACCTTTCACCTCACAACAGAAGCTTCTGATACAGAGTGCTCTAAAAAATATCAAAATGTTACGTGACGGCCCTGAACACCAATAAGCAAATACAGGCTTGTGGCAAACTAAACCCCAAAATTATCCTATTTCAACCCAACATGTATTGGCCTTTCCATTAGCACATATCCATTAGTGACACAACTAATCCATATGAAGCTTTTGGTCCTCTATTCCCTCAGTCACCATGTTTTATCAGGGCAGGGCAGCAGGCACATGTTAAACCTCTTGAGGAAGCTTTTGCTGAATCTTGCATGTCAATCTCACAAATGCCTTTCTATTAAGAACTTCAGAGAGCTCCTATTTAACTTCTACAGTTAATTTATATAAGCATTTATAGCACTTAAGGATTTGTTTGCCCAATTTACAACCAAAGCAATTTATGCAACAAAATATATCTCTAGTCCATTAATAAAAAATCCCACAAGATCAATTAAGGAGTCCTCAATTTTCTTCATTTTAGTGCTGGCAGTTACACTCCCAAATCTCCCTGAAGGCTCAAAAGCCTCTATATATATAAAATTTATCAAGAGTTAAAATTTAAAGCTACAAAAACTATAAAGATCACTTTTCTGTTGAAATTCCTACATAATATGTTATATATAAGTACTGCACCAAGCCTACCAATCTGAGAGCAGAATGACAGCATCAGTTTTACAACAACATTCTATCACAGAGGGGAGGAAAGGTGGTGTGGGGACAACTATAAAAAATTTAATTATAAAAAAAGTTACCTCTATCCTTACTCTTACATTCCAACACCCCAAGAAAAGGTCAGCACTCAAATGCAGCTACTGTGTTTTGGAGTACACGCAGAAATAAGTTCTTTAATCCAATTAGTAAACACTGTCAGAAGGGAAGAAGGCTAGGTCAAGCACACCTTGTAATTTCTGTGCAAAAGGCTCTACACCTGTTACAAAACTATTACCGGTAAAGAACACATTTTTCAAAAGTTTCAAGAAGTGAAAATTCAAATACTATCTCCACTCTATGCAGTGGGCAGGTATTTCTGTAAAGGTTTTGTTTGCTCTCACCAGTGAGATTCCTGCTGCCAGCCAGGACAGGTGTGCTGGAACTACAAAATGAGAACAACAAACTGAACTTTAAACAAGAATATCAAAGGGATATGGAGCTCAAAAAAAAAACCAAATCAAGAATGTGCACAACCCATACTGAGACCTGACTTTACAACTTAAGAATATACTGCACATCAGAATCAAGGTTGCTGGTTTGACCGTACCTTCTTCCCGGGGTCAAAAAGAGACTTTTATTACCACAAATACAGCAATGGTTTTCAAAACCAGTTTTACACCAACCCCCTGATAATCTATGAAAGATTATTGTGTTGGAAATTTTGTTCAATATGAGAATGTTTTGATGACTTTGTCCCTTCCTCTCCTTTTTTTAAAAAACCTCACTATACCTGCCTAAAACTAAATAAAAAGTAATTCACTGTTTCTACCACATTTAAAATGGACAGCTGGGTTGGATATGACACAGAATGAACCTAGCATGATCTAACAAATCAAGTAGATTCTACATGGAAGGAATGTTAAGATTACTGTTACACACAAATATTTCCTCCCTCTTTCACTACCAGATGTAAGTAAAACCTGCCTAACGGCCAAAGCAATGTTTCAAAAAGATAATTCAATCACCTTTTAAGCTTCAAACAGATGCTCAGATATTCATCAAAAGGCCTGCATTTGTTTCAATACTGGTATATTTTTATATATTTCAAAGCTTATACAACTATTTTGGTATCTGTACTCTTCCACAATTTGGGCATTAACCATATTTTTGCAACAGGATTATTTGTCTCTGCTTTTAAAGTTTCTCACAGCTGAAGATCCATCTACAGCATTAAAAAGCATGTTATGCAGAAAGACAAATCTGTTTTGTATGTGTAATAATTTTATATTATATTACACACCATGATTTGTATCACCCATCTTCAGGATCTACTGCAAATTAAATTGTACTTGCCAGGGTGTGGGATTACTTCAAGGTGCAATAGACTTTCCACTCTAGAGAATACACTTTGAAAAATACTGTTAAAGTCATTAATCATCTACTTTGACATCAGTTCATCAGCCACCAAACAGGATTTCTTGCTTTTACTGACTTTTGTCAGTCATCAGCATGTTAAAAACATCTTAACATCTTAAAAACACAGTATGTCAGAAACTGCCAGAGGGCAGGTTTGGATTAGATATTGGGACGGAATTCCTGGCTGTGAGGGTGCTGAGGCACAGGCTTCCCAGAGCAGCTGTGGCTGCCCCATCCCTGGAAGGCCAGGCTGGATGGGGCTTGGAGCAACCTGGGACAGCAGAAGGCGTCAGTGGAAGGCCCATGGCAGGGGGTGGAACTGGATGATCCTTAAGGTCCTTCCCCACCCAAATCAGTCTGGGATCCTATGATCTCAGAATTTTCCTATTAATCTGATAAAATCACTGGAAGGAAGCACCAGAGACATCTGAGTATAGCAATACTTTGCTATAAATACGTTTTTTAGAGATTTAGCAGGAAATATGAGGGATTAGAAGCTCTGCTAGTAAAACATCAGCACAGGACTGGAAGAGGAGGAGCTGAGGGATGCTTCAGCCAGGTGAGAGTGCTGAGCTGGGTCCATCATTCCCGGGGCTGTCCATGGGTCTCTGCTGATGCAGCAGCAATGGAAACAGAAAACAGCCCATGGAAAGGACACCATGAGGCCTTCCCAAGCTCCTGGCAACCTAAGGAGCAATGGCAATTTTTCAGTCGCCCCAAGTGGAGCACCTTGACTGTTTTTCAGTTGGGAATTGACACAACGTGGGATTACACAACCCTGTGTTGGGACACTGGACCCAACCACCCTGGAGCCTCTTTCCACTCTCCTGCACTCCAAAAGTGATCCGTGATGGAAATATCAACAGCTTACTTACTTCTGCAAATAGCTACAATGATTAAAACTGCAGCCCAGCATGTTATCCCTCGGCACAGGAGAAGGACAAAATCAGATTACAGCCCCACGAACTCCCTACGCCCAGCACAGGAGATTAGAAAGAATAAATAAATAAACAAACAGTACTTGGCATGAAGGCATATGAGGTAATACAAAGCCTGGCAACTAAGGTGAGATACCAATTCAATTTTAAACTAAAATATGCCTCACTTTGGATAAATATTATCACTCATAAGTATGAAAACAATGTGGTAGAAGTGAGGAGGCAATGAGCCCCAGAAGATCTGAGATGCTGCAGAGCACTAGAAAAGCCTCTGGTTCTCAAGAAAAGGATGGAAAATAAGTCAATTTATCATCTAATCATGAACAATAAATACCATTAAGAGCGCAAAAGAAAAATATGGGTATGAACCTCTGGCTTTCCAGTCCTGGGCGCATTTAAAGGGACACAGGGACATCCCAGGGACCCTGAGGGATCACAGGATCCCTGTCAGGGAGCACTCAAGGTCTGGATAAAGAGACACAGGCACATTCTGGGAACCCCGGCAGGGATCCTCGGATACCTAAGGGACACAAGGACATCCAGGGGACTCAGAGAGGGATCGATTCCTGGATCCCTAAGGGACCCAGATATAACCCGGGAACCCTGTGAAGGATCCCTGGAGATGCCCCAGCCCGGGCAGGGGCACGGCGAGTGCCGGTGCCTCGGCAACTCTCCTCAGCGCCGGTGTCGAATTACGCAAGGCATCCCTTCATCTATCGCGACACAGGCCCGCGCCACGAGGGGACGGTGACGTCGGGGCAACCGGGGGATCTCGGGGGCCCCCTTCGGAGCCGGCGCCCGCCGGGTCCACCCATCGCCCATGCCTCTCGAAGGCACCGCCGAGGCCCCCCTTACCATCCGTGCCCTGGGCCTGAGGTCGGTGGCGGAGTCGGTGGCGGGGTGCCTCGGCCGGTGTCGCTGCCCGGTCCCCTCACGGCCCCTCACGGTCCCCGCCCGCCTCCACGTCGCCGGCGCGGCACCGCTGCGCGTGCGCGAAGCCCGCGCGGGGCGGCGCGCAGGGCAGGACGGGAGTTGTAGTCCGTGACGGGCGGGTCGGCCATGACACCCCCCGTGCCCTGGGCTGATCCCAGCGTGGGCAGCAGGGAAGGGGGAATTCTGCCCCTCTGCCCCTGTGCTCAGCTGAGACCCCACCTGCAGAGCTGCCCCAGCCCTGGGCTCCAACAGCACAAGGAGCTGGAGCTGCTGCAGCCAGTCCAGAGGAGGCCACGGAGATGCTCCCAGGGCTGGAGCCCCTCTGCTCTGCAGCCAGCCTGGGACAGCTGGGGCTGTTCACCTGCACAAGAGAAGGCTCCAGGGAGAGCTCAGAGCCCCTGGCAGGGCCTAAAGGGGCTCCAGGAGAGCTGCAGAGGGACTGGGGACAAGGCATGGAGGGACAGGACACAGGGAATGGCTTCCCAGTGCCAGAGGGCAGGGACAGATGGGATATTGGGAAGGAATTGCTGTCTGTGAGGGTGGTGAGACCCTGGCACAGGGTGCCCAGAGCAGCTGTGGCTGCCCCTGGATCCCTGGCAGTGCCCAAGGCCAAGCTGGACACGGCTTGGAGCAGCCTGGTCTAGAGGAAGGTGTCCCTGCCCATGGCAGAGTGTGTGATAGGATGAGATTTAATGTCCATTCTAACCCAAACTATTTTGGGATTCGTTCTGATTCTCTATTCTGCATCCCACATTTTAAGTGGGACATGAGTTAAGCCCAGAAAATGGGACCAACAGTGAATAACTGAGGGTGGGAGGATTTACCAGGCTCCATCCTGCCCTCATGCTGCTTTAAATCATTGGGTTTAAAGCAGCAGGGTAACCTTCATCTCTACAGCGGGGTTTGTGCCATCAACAGCAGCTTCCAAAGCACCCATTGGCTCATTAGAAGGGAAACCCTTCCCAGTGTAATCCTGAGTTTATTTCCATGTTCCATATGGTGTGTGACAGCAAATGCCCAGCCGGGCTCTCACACATCCCTGTCCCTGGGCTGTGCATGCCAACAGCACGTCTGCAAACAGCGCAGGTGGGGTGTAACCCTGCGTAAACATTGCCACGTTACAGCAGCAGTCCTGGCACGGGGCTTGTCCTGGCGCTCACACAGCGTTTGATGGGAACGGCTGCGGCCGTAGAGGCGGCGTGCGGTCACCAGCATGGCTATAAAACTGTGTGCCCAAGAAAAAGAGGAGTTGTAGAGCAATCCCCACACCAAAAACAAGCATTGCTACGTCTGTGTGTGCATAGTCACATCTCTTCACAACATGTCAATTTATGTTTCACTGCCATCCCAAGGCCAGGCTGGACGGGGCTTGGAGCAGCCTGGGATAGTGGAAGGTGTCCCTGCCCGTGGCAGTGTGCGTGATGGGATGAGATTTAAGGTCCCATCCAACCCAAACCATTCTATAATTCGAAAACAACAGTGAAAGAAAGATACAGCACTGTGATCCAAAAGCATTTCTAACGCAAAAGAATCACCATGGCTAACGTGGCCTTCTAGACCTTTTCAATTAAATTACTGCAGCCAGGTTCACTGAAAACAGGAATAATGGCAGTCTGTTACGACCAAAATATGATTTGGTGCAGCGAGCACGCTCTAACATTCAGGAAACTGCACAAGGACGATAATCCCTTCTTCCATGTCTTAGGCAGTTGAATGAAACAGAATTATTTCTCACTGAAGGAGACTTAGTTAACCTAAGCGTAAATTAAATTTCTCTTCATTTCCTTTACCTGCAACCTCTGAAGCCACTGTTCTTTCCGCAATAATGTTCTGCATTGTACAGAAATGATGAAGGAATCATTCTGAGGACTGAACCTCAGCAGCACGTCCAACATCTCCCAGAATTCAGCTGGGACATGACTGCTACATCTGGGTAATAACAGCATATTACTGTCATTAGATCAGAATTTAACTTTATTGTCAGTTTAGACATTCTTAGCAGCTGATCATGTGCAATTTAACACACTAGAATTTCCTGTCCTTTCAGGATCAGGCCCATCAAAATTATCAACAATATAAAATTAATTAATTTTTGTTTAAACATTTTTGGCATATACTTGCATTTTTTAAAATCTTGTTTTCAATTAACTTCTTGGCATCCAGCTACCTGTGCAAACCAACACACAGAAGTTACCACATCCCATTTAGACCTTCCCATTAAGAAAAAATACTTGAAATTAGTTTATTTGAAGGATGGTTTTTCAAATACTGATTTATTGCTCTTTCCTCAATAGTATTTAAATAAACCCAGACAGGTTTAATGCTGAAGAACTTAGGACTAGATTTGCAGTACTAGTGGTCCCCTAAAGATGCCAAGTCTGGAATTTTCTAAGTCTTCAGTGTAAACGAAGCTGCCAGTTGGTCTAGGAAGTTCTGGTAGATGTCCATGTGCCACCACCAGGTGCCTAAACATTTTGTAAATCTTGTTTTTAGCAAGTAACAAGCACAGGGGAATTTTCTCAGTTAAATTCAACTCACTTGATAGACATTATTCTCTCACATGAGGATTTCCTTAATTTCTGGCTGCTTATTTTACTTAAAGAAGGCTTTGTGCACTCCTTTGCATCCCAGCAGATGATCTCCTGCACTCCTGCCCAGGCTCGGGTCTTTGCTTTCAGCTGATTTTTATTTAATTATTCACAACACAACAGGACTACTGACATATTATTGAAAAAGAATAGGGGCGGAAGAGTCATAACACGAATCTTCTGAGAGGACTTCCAGTAAAGTGCCTCACACAGAAAGTTTTGTGATGTGGATTGCTCACTTTATGGTTTAACTGCAGCTAATAAAAGCAGTGGAACACCAGAGAGCATAAATGTGTAATCTTACTTGCATTACCTGCCTGTTTTCGTAGTTTTTTCAGAAGGCCTGGTGTTTAAATACAGTGCTGGCACACAGCTGGAAGCCTGGTGCGGCCTGCAGTCTAATCTTATTTTCTATGTTACTGTTCAATGTACTTCCTTCTGTAATAATATCCTAAATAACTAAAAAAAATAAATTATGCAGACTTCATAAATTGACTGAATGCATTTACAGATTAAAGGAGCCCCAGTAAAGCTCTTGCTCTACTCTTTGTTGTGTTCACAGTTGTTTAGAGGCGGATATACTCTAAAACCATGGCCTGTTTATGAGATGCCCAACATATTAAAACAGCGTGGAAGGGACAATCTCTTCAGCAATGCTCAGGATGTCAGAACACATATTCTTGTTTAGCTGCAGAGATGCAGCTTGGACTGGGCATGACTGAGACCTCTTCAATCCCGTGTCCAGCTCTGGGCCCCTCAGGACAAGAAGGACGTGGAGGGGCTGGAGCATGTCCAGGGCAGGGAGCAGAGCTGGGAAGGGGCTGGAGCCCCAGGAGCGGCTGAGGGAGCTGGGAAAGGGGCTCAGCCTGGAGCAAAGGAGGCTCAGGGGGGACCTTGTGGCTCTGCACAACTCCCTGACAGGAGGGGGCAGCCGGGGGGGTCGGGCTCTGCTCCCAGGGAACAGGGACAGGATGAAATGGCCTCAGGCTGGGCCAGGGGAGGCTCAGGTTGGACACGAGGAGGAATTTCCCCATGGAAAGGGTG